>VZRZ01000657.1:413777-431813 GCA_013398175.1 Climacteris rufus
CAGGGGGGGGTTTATGGGGGGTGACCGTGTGCCTGTCCCCTTAGGCGCCGTCCGGGCAGGCTGGAGCCGGGCGAGTGGCCCTTTAGAGCAGCGCTTGTAGTGACAGAGCCGCGCAAGCCCCAAGCATCCCGTGTCCATGAATGCAAAGTCCGCTTGGGCTGAAATGTGCTCTAGCGTGTGTAGCTGAGCTGGTCCCTATGACCACGCCAGCAAACTTGGTGATCCGTCCCGGGTTTCAGAGCCTGCTGTCCCTTTAATGTCTGGTTTGACAGCTTTGGGTGAGGAAGCACTTCCAACAGCTGTCTTCTTGGCAGTGCACCAAGCGCCGGCTTAAAGGGTCCCCGGCTGCAGCAGCTTCACCTTCTGCCTCAGAACAAACCCAGCGATTGTTTAGTTTCTCGGCTGCTTTTCTACCAAGCCGGGGCTGTGTTGTGGCTCTGTGCTTGCCTTTTGTGCCTCAGCCCGACGATTGCATTCAAACTACATACATTCTCGCTAAAAATTCTTTTCTGCCTCTGCGATTATGTGGGTGGTAGCCCCACTTTGATTGAATATTAGATGTGTCTTAAAAAACCCATCTCAATAAACATACTAAGCTTTTAGAAATCCCCGTTCTTTGCTAATTTCATGTGTATTACATACTTTAACAGATCTGTATCTGACTGCAGATGGTGAGCACACCCTGTTTTTGCCACCAGTTATTTCATTACTGCTTTTACCGGATGTGTTTGGTCAATAAGTACTGACACTTGGTCAGAGTATTTTCAGTGAGAATAACATCTGGGTTTTTTTGTTCTTTATTATCAGAAGATGATGAAGATGAGGAGGAAGAGGATGAAGAAGAAGAAATAGATGTTGTTACAGTGGAGAAAAGACGCTCCTCCACCAACAAGGCTGTCACCACCCTTACTATTACAGTGCGTCCTAAAAATACCACTTTTTCATCAGTCAGGACGCAGCAGAATGGACTGATTTTAAAGCGCTGCGCCCCAATTCACCAGCAGCATAATTATGCCGCTCCTTCTCCATTCGTGGAGACTGAAGAGGCTCCACCACAGAAGAAGTTAAAAATTGAGGTGCCCCGTCCAGTCAAACCCGTGATCCAACCAAAGCCTAAGAGTTCCAGTCCTCGAAACTCTGATTCAGAGGATAGCGAACGTCGACGCAACCATAATATCCTGGAGCGTCAGCGACGTAATGATCTACGGTCGAGTTTCCTCACATTAAGGGACCATGTTCCAGAACTGGTTAAAAATGACAAAGCTGCAAAAGTTGTGATCTTGAAAAAAGCCACTGAATATGTTCATTCTCTTCAGGCAGAGGAGCAGAAGTTACTGCTAGAAAAGGAAAAATTGCAAGCCAGACAACAACAATTATTAAAGAAAATAGAATACAAGCGGACTTGCTAAACTTTTTTTTTTGTTTTGGGTTTTTTTTTTTGGCTGACCAGGACAGTCATTGCCACTTTGCACATTTTTGATTCTTTAAAAAAAATTGTGTTTTTTGACGTTAAGAATGTTTTTTTTTCAATCCAGTCCCTGAAGTAATCGACAGACTGTATTATCTGGGTACGGAGCAAATGGATGTTCTTGCAAGGAGTTTATTGCAAGACTACCAAACAACAATGGACCGCCTTCGTTTTTTCTCCTTAAGAACTGTAGATGGTGGGGATTTTTTTTTTTTAAGTGTTGTGAGCATTTGGAGCTGCTGATGACATCTAGTTGAGTTTTAAAATGTTCATTCCTAAGTTTTATGGTGCTTATGTTCTAACAGATGTTACTTTAGGGGTTGGCATTTTGTACCCCTGTGGGAATTTCTGTAAATACCATCTACACACTTGCCTTTTGTACATGTCTTGGGTTATGAGAGGTGGCTTTTGCTACCAGTATTAGACTGGAAGTTCATACCTAAGTACTGTAATACCTCAATGTTTGAGGAGCATGTTTTTGTATACAAATATATTGTTAATCTCTGTTATGTACTGTACTAATTCTTACATTGCCTGTATACTTTAGTATGATGCTGATACATAACTAAATTTGATACTTATATTTTCGTATGAAAATGAGTTGTGAAAGTTTTGAGTAGATATTACTTTATCACTTTTTTGAACTAAGAAACTTTTGTAAAGAAATTTACTATATATGCCTTTTCCTAGCCTGTTTCTTCCAGTTAATGTATTTGTTAATGTTTGGTGCATAGAACTGGGTAACTGCAAAGTTCTGTGTTTAATTTCTTCCAATGATGTACATTTAGTGCTGCGTCTTATAGCACTTTGAAATACCTCATGTTTATGAAAATAAATAGCAATTACATGATGTGCCATTTACTATTTTTCTTTTAAATAAAATCTTTAACTTTTCAATGTTGATGAAATACAAAAAGCATGGTACCATGTCCTGGACACTTCAACTCTTTAACTGTAGATGACACTGTACAAATGTCAGCTGGTCAGGATATTTCTGGTTAAAAAAAATGGTAGAAAGAACTATTTTCCTGTTATTTCATACTTGTGTTGCCAGGATCATCCCAGGAGACCAAGTGTACCACAGTTACTGGAATGACTCTTGTGTCTTACAAAGACTCCTTGAATATCCACTGTACCCAGAGAATTGTGAGGGATCAGAAACATGGCTAGCAAACTTAAGCTAAGGGACTGGCCTCTGTGGCACATTGGTGGAGAAGTAGATGATGGAGATACACTTGCCAAAGCACAGAATATTGAGTATTTGTAGTAAACAAAGATCTTACTTGCTGTTCTTCTTTGCATTAGGAAAGGCTTAAAGCTGTCCGTCATTGCATTGGAAAATTAATGTTCTTGTTTGTAGCTGAAGATCTTGTGTGTTACTGCTTATGTTAAGTTCAAACTAAAAATCCCAGGGAAATTACCTGGCATCAGATGAACATGGAACTTGGCAGGTCGTTGTCTCCAGGTGACATTTGGTGTGACATGAGCAGGACGTTTGAGTCTGTGAAATATCTTTAGTTATGGTATTAAACATCGTGAGACCAGGGAATTGCTTTATTTTCTAGTCTGTGCAGGTATTTTTGACATTGTCTTCACAAGGAATCAGAAAAAGAAGGTATGAATTAATGACCAAGTGGCCAGTAAGTACTTTCATGATCCACTTGCCAGGAGCTAGCCTGGGACATCTGCCCCTGCTTTAGCCACAAAGGAAGTAGCTTGTTTGGAGGTACAGAAATCCTGTATTTGCCACGAGATAACATGAAGAACAGCATGGGGGCAAAATAGCCACAGTAATGGATGTGCCATATGTCCATCCCTACAGATTGTTGATATATTCATAGCCTGTGTGTTCCTGGGCCCCAGGCAGCTTCTGTACCGTGACCATTGGGAATTGTGTGCAGTTCAGTGCAGTAAATCCAGACCTTCAACAGGTACAAATTGGTGTAATGCTGGGTTCAGCTAGGTCTACACAAGTTTAAGGCATTTGAAGAATGACCTGAATAGACTTAAGATCTAAATTCAGACTTGACCACAATCATTTCATACATAGAATCTTTCTTTTCATTCCCTTGACATACTTCTACTTTCCAACTACAGTGATAAAACAGTAAAAGACAGCCTCGGCAGAGACCATTGGCGTGGACAATCACAAGGTACGCTTAATTTTACTAGCTAAAAAAAGAAATTAAACACAAGTTTTTTAGCAATTTCTGTTGAACTCCTGTTGTACTGTTTTCAAACAATGTACAAGTCAAGTGAGTCTTCTCAAAGAAGGACAGTCGCTTCCCATTCCCCTTTCTGGAGAACTGTGATCCAAATCATCTGCTCAGTGCAAACTCTTGGTCAGATCAGGTTGCTCAGGGTCATGAAACCAGGGCTTGAATATCTTAAAGGATCGAGATTCTGCAGCCTCTTTGGACAACACACGTGGTTTTTTTCACTGCCATGACCGACACAAATTTTTGTACTGTCTGGAATTTTCCTTGTTGCAGCCCTTGTCCATTGCCTCCTGTCTTTTTGTATTTAACCTCTTGGGAGAGTCTGGTTCTACCTTGCGTGTAACCTCCCATTAAAGAGTTGAAGACAGCAATTAGTTCTTTCTCTTGAGACAAGTCAGTTCTGTCTTGTACTGTGGTAGGCAAGCATTAGATTTGTTTGGATATTCAATACAAATCCCATCTTAAAGCCTCTATTTCAATGTTGGGGTCTTGGTCTGATTCTTTAGAATTCAGTGATAAATGTCCAACTGATGTCCATGGAGACAGAATCTGACCCCATAATGCTCGCATATACTGTACTATTTGCTGCTCTGTGCTGTACCAGCAGTACTTTGGTCTTGTTTTTTTTTTTTTTTTTCTTTTAAATAGCTTTAAGGAGTTAATAGGTTTGTTTTCATATCGTTGCTGTAGGGAGCAAGTTGTCAAGGACAAATATTTTTGGTAAAAAACATCGCAGTTGAAGGATGTTAATAAGTTACAGTTAAATAGAAGATTTCTTTTGTATTTACATGATAAAAAGAATTGAGAATTGGAAAGAGCTTTTGAAAAGAAGAAGTAAGCAATTAATTGTGTAATACTTTCTGAAGAATCAGTACAGTACCCAGAAGGCTACATAGCGAAGGACATAGAAACATAGCCATAGCCATAACAAAAGATCCTTTTGCAAGTGTATCTAGAGTGGAGAGTCCATAAGGACTCAGTCAAATAATGAATTGAGACACTATTCCCTTTTTTTTTAAATATACATACCTATATTTGCATAACAAATGCAAACATATCTGTCTGGAGAGTCAGTTAGATGTGGCAAGTACCTAATAGCTGCTTATTACAAAGCATATATTGCTGATTCCTGAAGGGAAAAATGAATTAAGTTGATCTCAGTCTTTTCAGATCTGCTATAAAAATTCCCAAGTTCCTTTTCATACAAGACAGAATTTGCTGATGGTGGTTTTCTCCAAAATCACGTCCCAGTGGATGGTCTCCTTCCTCCTTTCTGTTTATTTTCTTAAAAATACCACTCAGAACACAAGGGACTTGTAACACCAAAATGAAATGATTCCTCCATAAACTAGTGTAAGTAAAACACCAGTGGGAGACCTTAAAAAGGTGAAATGTGTTAATGGTGTCATTACCACTTGGTCACCTGTTGCCATGAGTGCAAAGGAAAGTGCATTTCTCAAACCCCAAGCTGCTGTTACTGCAAATTACCACCAGGTCTTGGTAAGACTGCTTGAGATACCATGAAGTATATAATTTACAGAGGACACATTTGCTCCTGGTAAGTATACTGATAAACCAAGCTAGAATGAAATAACTTCAAATGGATGACATTCTTAAGCTTGAATTTCCTTGCTTGTGGCTGGTTTCAAGTAGAATATATCGTTTTATTTAAAATATTAATTTTCAGATAATTAATGAATTTTTAATGTACAATTGCCAAATGCTACATGGTCTATATCTGGGTTACTTTCCTCTCCTTGTGTCCATTTCCTGTTCCCCTTTTCCTTTCCCGGTCCCTTCTCTCAGAAACCCAAAGCCATCAGACTTAAAGGGATTTGAGGTGTCAAAGCAACTCTTTTAAATTAAGCAGGGATTTCAGTAGAAGCAGGAGATATACAAAGCACTTCAGAGGGCAGCAATGATGTAAAAGGTGGAAGAAAAGCTGATTGTAGATCAAACATGAAGGTTTTTGCCTCAGCACTTCTGTCTGTTTCTGGAGCATTGACAAGCAGAGCGCCAGCTTTGCCTTGTCAAGTGCCCGAATTCAGAGCCCTTGGTCTGTGCCAAGACAAGCTTCTACTTTGGCTTCCACCTTTCCAATTTGCTGCCCTGCAGTAGTTTTTTGCTGCCTGTCTCCTTGTACTGACCCTGCAATGAGGCTTGGCCACAGTAAACCAGGTGTTTTGCTTCTGTGACGTGATAATTCCCGCTGCCTGCAGATCTGTGATTCTCATCCAGCTTTGTGCCCTTACTGGCCAGAGCCTTCTCTTGATGAGATTATTGATATTTTTGTGCAACAGTCAACTTGGAGAAGATAAAATGAATTCTTAATCTCTGAGCCGTGGGGATTCCTTGCATGTGTGCTGTAGGTATAGATTAGCATACATGCTGTGTGCACACAAGGGATTCCATAAGTGCTGATCCATGAGCCCTGATAAATAAAGCCTAGTGTATATTTTAACTAAGTTACAATGCTGTTCACTTGGCCCTTTGAAGAAAAAGCAAACAAAGACATTTTATTTCCTGTATTTATGATCAGAATATGACACAGCTAAATAATGCAAAAATTAAAAAGTGCCTACAACATAAATACAATAAATGGCATTTTTTTTTTAACTCCATGGTGAAATGGACAGATGTGTAGACTTATCAGACAAATTTTATCAGACTTACAACTGAATTACAACCTATTTGTTACTGATCTCAGAACTCTTGAGCTACATTTCACATGCATACTCATTGTTTGGCTCCATATATGCTGTTACAGCTGCTCCATTTGTGAGCTATGTCATTTGCCATCATATAGTGCTTCCATCTGACATTATTTAGATAAGTGGAGGCATTTTCATTTTATGGCAAAATAAGATTATTTAATTTTTCTTATTCTGTGCTCCCTATTTCCCAACCTCATTTATCTGCCTTAAGTGTTTACTGTTTTCTATCTGCTTTCTATCTTCTATACTGCATGCATTTAGGGAGAGGAACTGTCTTCTGTGTTATCTGTCTGAAGCTGAGGTCTCTAGATTGTGTCTGTGAGTGGCTGTATCAATCATAAAATTATAACAAGAGTCTTGTTGTCTAACAGCTACATATAGCTTAGTTTTATATTAGGGGTAGGATGAGTCATGTTGTCTACATCTGTCTAGTTTCACCTTCTAATCTACAAGCTTTACAAGCATTACAGTTTTAAGCACCTAGCTGCTTAGCTTCCTAATTCTCCTTATGCAGAGAGATGCAGGCTCTTCCCAGAGCACAGTCCAGAGCATCCACAGTGGGTTTGAACTGGAATGGGCCCAAGCATTGCTCTGTACCTTGAGGAAAGAGTGGTTACAACATGCAAGGGGTGATTACAGGAACTATGTTAGGGGCTTCTTTATTGCTGCTGGGTACCATCAAGTTACTTGATCCATAGCTGATCTTACTTGCCATATGAAATTTAAGGTAATGGTTTGGAGAAAACTGCAGGCACTGCAGGAGAAACAGTGCATGAATGTAGGATATATAGTTAATTCAATTGGCATAGTCATTTTAGTTACAATTAAATGAAATATTTCAATGGCACTTAACTCCATTTTGCTTCCTAACTCCATCAAAAATAAATACATAGTGTTTTAGCATTCAATGATTTCACTTCCCCACAGAACAAATCAGTATAATTAGAATATTATTTGGATGGATATTTTTAGTATCTGTATACAAAGAGGATTTTACTTCTGCAATACATGGCAATTACATTTAGGCAAAATCTTGTTTTTTCAGTATGATATATATACTCAATGAAAATTGTAATTAATATTGTAATCAATTTAATTCTAATATCTAATTGATATTGCAATTCATGGTGTGGGATATGAAGGAACTATCTAATATAATACAGTTCAATGTTGGCTAGTAGCTAGGAATTCTAATAATACATTTTTAAAACCACTTAGATAACTTCTTCTTTTAAATTCCTAAGATGTTAAAATATCCCTGAAATATTGTTATGAATTTGCTTTTTAATATAGAAGTTATCTCCATCTTCTAAAATTGTCATTAGATTTGGCACTTTATTTTTTTTTAAGCAAACATTTGGAAAGTTATGTCACAGAAAGGAGATTGCACTCTTTTGGTGCTTAGTCACCCTCAGGATTTGGTCCTATAGAGCTAGAAGATAATATTTAGATTACTAAATCAGGTGCTAAAATGAGAATAGTGACATATAACAACCTCTCCCTGAAAGTGGCAATGGCTTTTTATTTTTAAAGAGATGTTTAGGGGCTCATGCTCAATATTTCTCCATTCCAAGAAATTTGGGACACATTTGGTTGATCCCCTTAGAATTGCATGTACTCTTAATTAAGAGTTAGAAAATTCTTAGAAAACAAAATCTAACAGGAAAGCAAACATTCAGTTTTATCTAGAAACCAGGTCATCAAAAATGTACTGTAAACTGTGTTTCTGAGGGCTTCTTCATTCTCATTTTCTCCTACAATCGTTAGCTTTGGTCAGGGTTGCAAGGCAACACTCCTGAATCACATGCTCAATAATTATGTTCACAAACATTTATCTAAAAACTCTACTTCAGGCCAAACAAGCCATTGTGTTTTAATTCCAATGTATCATTTCTCAGGTATACAAGATAATATTGGACATATCATAGTGTTGTGAAGCCATATCTGTATGAACACTTCTTTCAAACATATGCTGCTAATGAAGCTATGTAATGATCTAATATATTTCAGTAATTTTTATTATCTTCAGCCTTTAAACATTCTTATGGTGATTTGATTCATTACTTGTCTTTTTTGCTTCCCTGAGCTACATAGCCCTGCAGGAGGCAAGGGGGATTCATATGACCAAATTTAAACTCCTTCTGATAAAGAAAATAGGTCTTTTTAGTGCACAATTAATCTTATACTTAAATGAATACTTAAAATAACATAAATTAATCTCACCCTGAAAGCTCATTTTTGGTGCGGATTATAGAGAAGCCTTGGATGGCCAGATACATGAATTAATATTGCAGATGTCTGACATGGGGTTTGGTTTGAGATACCTAAATCTGGATGTCTGTTTGTAGCTATCTAACTGAAAGCTTGGTATCTAGGTGCTGCTAGTCAGTGGAGTCTGGAGAAGGATTCCCTGTAGATGTTCTGTTTTAGGCTGGACTGGATTAGTTCTCAAGGTTCAGTTCCCTGTGCTGATCAGTTCTCCATTGGCTATAAGAGGCACTCCAGGCATACAGTGAACATATAACCCCCTATGCATTAACACCTAACTTCAGGTGTTAACTACAAGCTGACTCCTATTATTCCTGTCTTCCACTCATTTTATTTCACTTATACATCTTCTAAGTTTTTCTTGAACTAGTCAGGTAATATTTAACTCAGTTCTGTCTAATTCATCTTTTATGCAACACTGAATATACTTTTTGCTGTGGTCATCTCTAATAGTATCTCCATATCTTTAGCATCTTTGGATCTCTTGTATCCTCTCACAAGTCTTGCTTATCACCAGTGTGTAGCAATATTCATCATTGCCAGAAAATTGCTTGCATTACTGATAAAATTCCCTAAAACATCTATCACGTTACCGTATTGCGTGGTGGGCAGGAACTTATTTTCTCCTTCTCACACCTACACAAAGCTCATTTACAGGGCATGTTGATACATTTCAGATGGTGATATACTGACAATGTTTCAAATTAAATTAAATGGTAGCACATATCACATTTTTTCCAGTGTAAAAAAAGCCAAACAAATGCCACAGGAGAAAAACAGAAAGCAAATGAACATTTAGAAAAATCACTAGCAACTTTTGCATCTATATTTGCTATTGGACCTCTGATAGTTCTAACTATTTCAGTGTTTGCCTTCTCTTGTTTCTACAACCTTACTCCAGTAGTTTTTGTTCCTTTAAATTTTTTTTTCTTTTCACAGCTCCTGTGGTCTTCAATAACTATTTCTTATCACCCTATGCCTATTCATCCTTTCATTCAAACACTTAAATGAGTCACACCTTTTTTTATGCTTTACAGTCTCACCTCTCCTACTAGTCCCAATTATGTTTCAATGTCATTTTTAAATTTAATTCTAAAATACAGAGTCCCATTCTGTGAGCTGCTGAACACTTACTGGATGGCTATAGGTCTGTTGACTTCAGTAAGAGTGTATAAAGTAAGAAGTCCAGACTTTAAAATGAATATTGTAGGTATGCCAAGTTAAATTGTGCTTTATTTTATATTTTTCCCCATTCATTATTTACCTAGGAGCAGTTAAGGTACCATAAACTCCTTTGGTATAGAAAATTATACATTTCTTTTCTGCTTCTGATGTTGACGATATGCAATAAGCTGGAAGCTTTAGTTATGTGAGCACCAGTGAAAATAAATACATATTAGAAGTAGTCAAGAGTAAGGAATTTGGCCATCTATCCTACTGGAAATTTTTAATATTTACATTAAGAAACCCCATGTAAATGTTTTTCCTCACTCTTAATAAAAATTGTAATAAAGATATTGGATGGATAGTTTATTTCTTATCAGAACTCTTTAATTTTGAAATTTCAGAAATCAGTCTAATAGCAAGTGTCAAAGTAAATAAATACTTTCTATACTGATCTGTGTCACTGTACAGATGTATAAGAATGCCTTTTGTCTATAGGACATCCAGGCTCATTTCAGAAGGAAAGTCCTTTCTTTTTCTTTCATTGGCTGGGGAATAATGACCCAAGAAGGATTTTACCTGTGCATTTCTTCTGGTTGCCCAGAAAACGGGAGTGCTCTAAAGCAGGGTAGCACCTTGGGAGCCAATGGCATTAGGACAGATTATGCCAGCTGAGGAGCTGGAGTAGAAATAAATTGAGAAACTTGATTATAACTGTGCCATTGTATATCTGGAAAAGTATTAGAAGTCCTTCAATGTTTTATTGTGACGACATGTAGATAAGGTTTTTAATGCCTTAAACCTCCTTAGTCAAGATCTTAATTTTAAAAATTGTTATTAAACATCTTTGCCCAAAGTATTTTTTATATTTGATATACCACAAATGTCACCTACATTTCAGCAAATATGCACTGTGATTAAAGGGCATAATCTCTCAAGAGAAGTTTATAATCATTTTAATTACCCTGGACTTAATAAAAAGACTTAAGGGATTTAATAAAAGGGCATTAAGAGATTGCCAAAGGGTTAAAGATATATATTTTTATAAGAAAAATTGTAAAGCTTCTGTGGCTTTGAGGTGGGAAGGTGGGAAGACTTAGTGGGAACAGAGAAGGAGGTGAGCAAAAGTCAAGATGAGGATTAGTGTCAATTAAACTTCCCTTTGAACCTTCTAACTTGCATATGCAGAACCTGACACAGCTGAAAATATTTGCAATTTCCTGGGCCACACAGACCAGAGAGGTTGCTGTACAGATCACTGACCTACAGGAAACTGCAAGGGAGCAAAAGAAAGGTATAAACTCAGCCAATTTCTTCTAGCTCAATGCTAAGATATTTTAGCTCTAGTCCAGGGGAGATTTGAGTGGATGAGGGAATTTTGAGGGTCAGTACATTGATTTCTCAGGTCCCAAATATTTATTTTGGTTTTGATCTACCTTAGATCACAACTAAACAAATTCTCTGCCCTCATCCTCATCCTCTGCTCTTAAGTTTCAGGTTAGCATAGAATTCAGTGTTTTTTCAGTCCTCTGGAATACAATAAATGTAATCAGAGATGAGAAGATGAAAGTGAACTGACAATCTCCAGACAGGAAATTTTATAGTTCTTACAGAACAAGGCAAAATCCAACATGCAAACACCTAGAACATTGCCTCACTTCACCCTTATACTGAATTAAACCTCAAGGCTTATCCAGAGAGATAAGGTGGAGATCCAAGTGTAGATATCTGAACATAAACAAGCACGAGTTCTCTTGAAGGTTATGTTGGCTGGAAGTAAAATGAGTTGCTTGGATTTTCCAGTTGGGGTTAACACACATTTCTAATGTGTTTTCCACTTCCTAACACTACAGACTTTCAATGTTGGGATAAATCTTTTCTCCTAGTTGTGGGCATTCCTCTAAGCCTTAGGGATAGACATTCTGCACAAGGAAGCACAGAGGAGTGCCTTGGGGCTTATAATACCTGTTTTCTTTTGTACTGAATTCTGGAGCAATTTTATATGACCACGTACATGATCCACATCTTGTAACCCTTTCCTCTTCCCTCTTGCCCAGGGACAGCATCTTTCTTGTGCAGAGAAAACGTGTTGGCAGTCAGGATGCAGAAATGAAAATTAAAACACAAGAATGCAAAAGAATCTGTGCCCAACTTTACCAATGAAAATACCACTAAGCCTTCAGATAAATGTGTTAATGTAACATTATTTAAAAAAACAATGCCAATATCTGTTCATGCATACCTGTGCATATCTCTGCTTTCTTAATTCCCACCTCTTTATTTGTGAGTGAAAGCTACAGAAACTTGGCCAGAGGCACTCAGCTCCTCCTATATTCTGTAAAATGCAGGGGGATGTTCTTTAAGTCTACACTAAACAAATTATAAGTTTGAGAAAGACAATTTCCTCTAGCATGAAGGCATGAGGAGAGCTGAAAAAATACGTATGATTAGCTCATGCTCTGTTCATTGTTTAAAGCATAATTGTTTCCTCACTTTTTTGAGATGTGATAAAAATGCAAAGCAATAGCCATTTAAAAATTATTTTTGGCAAGCAGTGACTTGAGATAGCAAGAAAAATGGAACAGCAGAAAAACTTGCATATTTTAGATAGCTTGTATGTTTAACCAGTTCTCATAGCAGAAATGTTATAAAATGGAATTTTGAGAATTTTGAGCAGGTCCATGTAACCACATTGGCTTTGTTCTGATTTCCATCCAGTTGTAATTCAAACAAACACTACAGAGCAAAATATATGTATGATTCTGTTAATGAATGAAACCTAGAGGGTTTTAATGCTTCTGTTGAAAAGAGATTGATTCACTGCAGAGTAATTCAAGACTCTTGGCAGAAACAAATATGCAAACAAATACATTCCTAGGCATCTAACCTGCAAAACAAAGCTGTTTGTTTGTTTGTTTGTTTGTTTTTAATACTAGGAGCTTCTCATAAATAGTAAAGCCAGCTTTTGATTTTATTTTTTCCTTTGGCTAAGAGCTAAGGGCCTTTACGGTGGAAATACAACATAGGGATTGTAAACCTCCTGAGGAAGGAACTGTGTTTTGGTTACTGTGGACAGGAGTCAGCTCTACTGAGTTTCCATGTCTCTGAAAAGGTTCTCCAGGTCTGTCTAAATTGCAAAACCGCAAAAAAATTCAGTCATGTCTATACCTGGACAGGTTAAAGCAGTGGGGGCTTTATGTACTGTTAGCATTTCATGCTGGCTACTTCCAGTCTGGCTACCTTCAGTCTGTCCTGGTTCCTGGCCGAAGCCAGGGCTGTGGCACAGCCAGCACACATCTGACTGTTGGCTGCTGCCCTTCCTCCCTCCCTGGCAGTCAGGAGTTAGATGGGTTTAAATTGCTGTGCAACCACAGCTTAAATTATCTCACCTGAGTTAGGTAACTCAGTTAAGAACACACCTTTCTTTGTGGTGTGTTTCAGCATGACTTTCATGTTGGTTTTATGTTTCCCACTAAAACAGAGATTGGTATGGAAAGTGAATGTACTCAGAGGAACACTACTGATTTAGCCTTTGGCTACAACAGGCACAGCCCTAAGTCCTGAGAAAATTCCATATACTCCCTGTGACTCATTTCTGCATACCTTGCCCAGGCAAAGCTTCCACTTAATAGGATATTTTTAAAAAGCTCCAGACTAGCAGTTACACAGGATATAGCTGTCAGATTGTCAGATCAAGAAAAGTCAGTTGGCTTTGTGGGGGGGAGTCAGGGGTACTACACAGTGTTTTCATAGCACAGGCAGTGGAAAATGTCCCTTGTAACAGTATTTGGGTTTGAAAAAAAGGTGTGTAAAAATGCATGGGCCTTATTTTTAAGGCTTTTCATCATTCTGGGCCTGCTTTGTATAAAGCACTTAAGCCCGTGCTATATGTTAAATGCATATCCAGTACTATGAACTGAAATTTCATTTCATTACATTTAAGCACACGCTTAAATGATTGGCTGGACTGAGTCCAGAATGCTTGCTGAATCAAACTGAAATACAGCTATGTCTGTTCTTCCTCCTTAAACAAACAAGCACTAAATGAAATACAATAAAATAACATTCCCAGAGAAATCCTGTGGCACAGAAAGAACTGCTGCATTGTTGTGTTAGTAATTTGCCTAATGTTCAGTATCTGCACTGTTCATACAAGTGTAATGCAGCAGTAATTAGGTAAACGTTATGATTTCATCCTCATGTTATACTGGGCATAGTTTTGTAGAGGAAGAAAGTAAACTGAAACTAAGTAAGAAAACAAAAGCTGGAAATAGAATTCCAAATTGCTTGATTAAAGCTAACTAATGGTATTGCAGTCTTTACAGCAGCAGTGGAATCTTGAAAAAATCTGGATTCACTTCCCTCAGTGCATGATGGGCAATCCAGGACATGCAAAGCAAGACTCACCTCAGAGAGCTACAGACGCTTCATCGAGGCTAGTGAGTTAATGTCTATTTCTGGCATAAACTGTAAAATGAGAATAATGCTTGTTATTAGATATTAAAAGTTATTACATATTTTCAAACATGCTGAAAAATATCCCATCTGCTTCCTATTCTAAGTAGAGCCTAGTCAGTATATTTGATTTTTATTGTGCTTTGTTACTAGGAGCATTACGTGTAAAGTATTGACAAATGAACCAAGGTAAGAGAGTAGAAAGACTGTGAAAGAAAGAATAACAATTGGACAATAACAAAACCAATTCCGAGTACCTGTGAACCAACCAGTGAAACAGCAAGAATATTTTATACTTTACTGGATTATGAATCAGGACATAAATTGCAGTGAGTTGTTTCTCTGGGAAACAGTTTTACTATTTTTCTCCACCTAAACGGGCAATGCAGTGCAGGGTTTACCAAAAATTTTTACATGTACATGGCCACACCCAAGCAGAACAACATTTTTAGGGCCTTACACACTAGATTTTAGGCCTCTAGTAAATCTGTGCTGTTCCACTGTCTGCACTGGAGTCATAAGTACTTTTCCATGGTATTTTGGACTGTCAAATGCTCCACGTTTTGCTTCTGCTGCACTGAGGTGGACAGGTAAGGCAGAATGACCAAGTGACTTGTGCAGAGCTATTGAAGAACAAGATAGCATGGCTTCAAAGTAGAAGTTTTTTATTCCCAATGCTGTGCCCAAACTTTCCCTCCTCCTATTTTGTTGTCTTTCTTCCCCAATTTTCTTTCAAAGAAACAAAATAGCTTTAAAAACTTTCTTCAGACTATGACCCATCCTGAATTTTCTGCACTAAAGTTGCGAGCTTTCCAGTAGTCTCTTCAGTTGCTCAGCTGAGATGTGAAGCCCAAATGTATTTCCATGGACTCAGCTCTGGATACAATAGTCTTCTTGTCTAGGTGCAGAGAGCATGATTGGGCCTTGACAGAAAGGTCTGGTTTATACGTTTTCACAAATGCAAGATTTTTTGGTTTGCTTTGAACTTCTTAATCCCATTTCTTTTTTCTTTCTCTTGGTGTTGTTGTTATTGTACTATAAATAATTAGACCTGCAGAAATTAAGAATGTAATTAGAAAAATTAAACAGGGAAAGACCAACTGAGCCTGTCCCAGTTCCCACCAAAGCCCTATTGATTTAGCCTTTGGATCTGTCAGATTATGTATAAGCTAGCAAAGGAAAGAGGCCCAGGGCACTGATGCTGGCAGAGGTCTGTGATTGTCCCCACAGTTACATGGCCAGCACGTATCCTGGCAGGGCTTTGACAGGGACCTTGGTCTGGGACAGCTGAGGGTTAGCATGGGAGAGAGAGCACTCCCAGCAGGGAGGATGGATGTTGCCATCCTGTGCTGGAAGGTAAGGGGCTGTAGCTCATCAAGGCAAACACCTAAGCACAACCACATGTGCTGCACCATGCAGTGCTAGTTTTTGACTGAAATTATTGTAATAAATATTACCAATAGTTTTCCATGCTCCAATGGGCAAAAGGTCTTTCAGTTTAAGTCTTTATGATGCTTTTGCTGCAACCAGACCCACCCAAATTTAGAAGTCTTCTAACAGAGCTTTTGTTTTTATAACAAGTAACTTGATTAATTGCAGCTCATACTCATACATGGTGCCAAAACATGCATGGTTTTTGCAAGGTCAAAGGATCTCTCCTGCTGTCCTGCCATTTGGACATTTACTGGTCCTAGCTGACATACACAGCCAGGTATGAAATCCAGCCTCCAGTTTTGCCTTTCAGGTCTTTCTCTCACGCCAGCAGTGCTCTGGAACTGTCTTCCTCTTTCTTTTTGGTTCTTTTATGCAACGGGAATGCAGACATACAAGACTGTAACAGCTTACCTGATTCCTTGTTTTTTTTTAGAATTTGGTCTGGGATGCAAAATGCATGTGTAGACAATGCACTACTTGTCCAGTTGAAAGCTTCCATGCGGTGGCCAGTGCATGGTATCTCTTAATTAGAACCTCTTTCTGCACACAGTGAACTTTCTTCAGTTCAGAACATTCCTAAGAGCGTTGTTACATCTTATAAATCATGATCATAATAAATATTCATTGCACATATATCAAGCTCAAAAGCTCTAGCTCTCATTTGTATCTCCATAGGACTACATATGACATATTACCAATAGAGATGACATACCTGGCATTTGGAGATATTTTTCTTAATTACTTCCCCCCATGCCTTAGGGTGAGCTCATGTCATCTTGCATACACACATACACACACTCCTGCAGAAATGGAATAGACAATTCCATATGGTCCTTTATCATCAGACAAGGACATTTGTACTTTATGACACACAATTCCTTTAGAGACACTTGGAAATTCAATATAATTATACAAGGACACAGATTTCTGCTGGGGAACCTATTCCCAAGAGGTTTTGAGGAAAGCATGAATGTTTCTTGGTTGTGTAATAAGAACCAATTGCTCCTAAAAGTCGTGAGATATTCCACAGAGACCTTGTACAAGAAGAGACATTGGTCCCAAAGGCATAGTTTTGCATGGAGAAAGGGCTGTGTTGTAAGAATCTGTGTTTTCTGAAGATTTTGTAGCTGATAGGGGGCAGAAGACATGACTGTATTCCAAGGAATCGCTGCTTTCCCCTATAAAGTTTCCCTGAGGTCTGGACTTGTTGTCTGAATGGCAAGTGGAGTTTGTCACCAGGGTGAAATTATGTAGGAAAATATTTCAGCTTGGTGGGAAAATGCTTCAGTAAATTAGTGTTGGACTTAATAGGAGAGGATGGGGTTTTTTATTTGCGTATAGAGACTGCTGCTGTATTTTTCCAAGTTTATGACTGTATCCACTCCTCTTAGAAAGATTTCCTTGTTTGTGCATAGCTGTAGAAGTCTTACAAGTGGCAGAAATTCTTCTAGCTACAAGTGCACATGAGAAAGGCTGCCTTTGCTTTGCCCAGGTGAGCAACTGCAGGACAGCTCAGTTTCCTAGCAAGAGGGTTTCATGGTGTGTTAAATCCACGCCTTTTTTTGGTAGCATTTGGGGAGAATGGTTACATTCAAAATGAGAATCAAGCTATAGGTTGGAACTTTTGGTGTAAAAGAGAGGACTGTCCCCAAATGGGGACAGAATCCACTGCATCTCCCAGAGTAATGAGGTACAAACTGAAGTCTAATCTCTGACACACAGACCCAGGGAAGTGTTGGAATCTCCGTCTCTGGAAGCGTTCAAAAAGCATGTGGTACTTGGGGACATGGTTTAGTGAACACGCTGGTGCTGGGTCAACTGTTGGATTTGATGCTCTTAGAGATCTTTTCCAACCGAATGATTCTACGGTTCTGTGGTGATGGAGGTCTAAAATTGTGACAGGAAACACTGAACAAATGTCCATTTTCGTCCAGCTCCTATTATTTTAACGCAGCATCACTTGACCATTTACTGCCAAATCTGCCCGAGTGGCTGCGAGGCAGGACTGAAACGGAGCCCGGACACCCGATGGCAAGAGGGGGGACGGTGCCCGGAGGGGTGCTGTGGGATCCAACGCCCTTTGCTGGGCCTTTTTCTATATTTTAGGGTGTCCACTTTTCCGGGGGGGAGGTGAAGGGGTGGACAGGGACCACCGTAGGGCCCTGTCGCTCCACGTCGGCCGCATTTCCAACCCATTGTTCCCCCGTTGCCGCGGCGACGGGAGCAGCTGCCGGCGGCCTTGGCCGCGGCCCCGGGCAGCGGCCGCCGCTGCGGGCCGTGTTTGCCAACACCGGGCACACGGCCCCGGCCCGGC
>VZRZ01000657.1:431916-468328 GCA_013398175.1 Climacteris rufus
CTCCGTGGAGGCGCTGAGGGGCTCTGCCCGGCGTCCCTGCTGGCAGCCGCCGCTCGGCCACGCCGCGGCTGCGGGCACCGGGGCTGCCGCCACAGCGGTCGATGCTGTGCGCTTGTCTTGGCAGGTTGTTTCTCTCGCAAATTTATGGCGNTTCAGGGCTTCCAAGGGGAGTAGGGTGCCCAGGGGGAAGCGCTTTGTTGCCTGCCTGTGAAACCTGAATGTGGGCTCTCCTCTTGGAAGCTTGAAAGGCAGAAAATAACAGCTGAGAATAGATTTAAGAGTGTCACTTTGCCTAAATCATGTCACAGAGATAGAAAATATGGATCAGCTCCTGGGCTGGTGTAAACCAATATAACGCCATGGAGCAACGATGGCCATTGGTCCTTAAAATGCAGCAAGCATCCATACAGCAATGGCAAGGAGTGGTTTAAAGTCGGCAAAATGTCAGAGAAGTTTCATGATAGGCAGCATGTAATCATTTCCATTAAAATACTCTAAATACAGGAATAGTAATGAAAATGCTTTGGAATCCTTAAATATACACAACGACTTTAGAATAAATATATTTCTTATTCCTTATTTTCTCTCTATACATATTTATACATATTCCTTTACAATTTGAATGGCCGGCTTCAGTAACATAAGGCCTTCTAGTTTAATATGGATATATTAACACCTAATTATCAGTACCACATCATGGAGCTAGTCCCTAGAAAGCTTACTTTTCAGAAATAATGTGTTGTAAATGGGTCAAAAATATAAAATAAGAAATTATACAGTTAAATAAGAGCCTATTGAATTTCAGTCTTTAGTAATACGTCTCATGAAAAATTCATATTCATATTATTAATCCCATTTTTCTATTCCTAAACTGATAGAGAAATATAGTAAATTTTTTTGTAACTGTAATCAGTTATACCAAGAAACATTCCAAGAAAGAATCAAAAGGTTGCACTAACATTTTAAAGAGTTTTAAGATTTCTAGTAAGAGGTTATTAAACATTTCTGAAATGTGACAAGAATAACAGTAAAAGACAGTCAGAAAACTGAAAACCTGGTTTAATTTCCACTGTCTGCCCTGTATCCCCATTCCTCTCTCTCTTATTGCAGGAAAATGTGTATTGGTTTAGTTCTGGAAGTGAATTCAAATAAATGTAGGGCCACTTGTTTATCACCTTAGTCTGGTGGTACACTCAGTACTACTCAGTGGCCAGACAGACCATTATGATGGTTTACATTATTTCTAATACAAATAGTCAATTAAAATTTGCTTAATTAAAACAAACTCTCACTGTACAGAAATGCCTCTACAGGCTCCAAGTGCAGGAAGATTTTGATGTCACTATCCAAGGTGGCAAGATCCCACTAAAAATTCAAAGTCAGTCTTTATTTTGCAATGCAGTAGAATAAAGTGATGTGTGTACATTTTACAGATGGGGCCTAAATACTTATGAGATAAAATACATCAGTTTTAGCAGAAGGTTGATTTTCTATGATTTCTCTTAAATCATACGGTAGCCAATTACAATAAATTACAATCAATTACAATTACAATAAAGAGTCAATTACAGTTTGATTAACTCCAACCAACTCTCACTGTACAGAAACACCCTAGCAGGCTCCTGGTGAGGCAGTGCACTGAGCAGCACAGGGCAGTGCTGGGTAAGGATAGATCCAAACAGCAGAAAACTGTTGAGGTGGATCTTCAGCATCATTTGGATCTTCATTTCTAGAGCTCCGGTGTAAGTTTAGGCACTCAGAAGGCAAAAATTGAACAAAATTAAAGCAAAATAAACCAATCAGTTTCATGCCCAGAAGAGTTCATGGTCTTCTAATATTTCAATTATTTTAGCATCAGGGCTATTGCTGGATGCAGGGGACGTGTTAGACAGGTTATCAGTCCAGCATCTTAAGAAACCTCTGCAGTACCTCTAAGAAACAACACACAGGAAAACAGACACTTCCAAGGAAATGAGGCCTTAGTTTGAAATTTTCTTGTTTTGCTTGCTTTTTGTTCTTTTGTTTAATAAACTTTGATTTCAGAAGAAGCTGAACAAATAGTGATGGACATATATGTTAAAGGAGCAGCCTGGAAGCTCTCAATATAATGTGCATGCCAGGAATATTGTCAGGCCCCCTTTGACACAGGCTTTGATTCAGGGCATTTACAA
Organism: Climacteris rufus; assembly: GCA_013398175.1. NCBI lineage: Eukaryota > Metazoa > Chordata > Aves > Passeriformes > Climacteridae > Climacteris > Climacteris rufus. Next base: position 434,088 of record VZRZ01000657.1, read on the forward strand.
CCTAAATAACAGAAGACCTGTGTCATTTAAAAACTTGAAAGGATTGGTGTTGAACTGGTAAAGTACAAGCAAATGGAGAAGGTGATAAAATTTCAGTCAGGTGACAAAACTCAGAAAACAACTGAGAATTGAAAAAAAAAATAGAAAATTATTGCTTGCTGGGGTTTTTTCTCTTTTTTTTTCTTTTTTCTTTTCATTCTCTTTTTATCAAAACCTCTAAATGCACAAATTAAAAGTTTTAAGCAGAATAAAGAAAAGGGAAACGTTATTTTATTCATATATTACATTTTAACTTTTCTGTTGTTTTGGGTTTTTTGAATTAAACATTGACATTTTCAATAAAAAAATCTTTGTTTTCAGTAAAAACGATTCCTATTTTCCTACTCATTATCTTGTGTGAATGTCACCAGCAGGCCTGAAACCCTGTGTATGTATTCATTAGCCAAATGTGAAGCCAGGCTAGCTGCTGCTAACACACAGTGTCTCTAATTCTAGCATATTGCATATTGGTTTCTCCATTTCTGATGCATGCTCTTGATATCTCATCTAGCACCGTGCAGCAGGAACTGTGCTAACTGCCTTTGCCAGACCCCTTCTGATTTTACTTTGCCACTGTTCCCTTATTTTCTTATTTATTCCTTGTCCCCATTTCTCCCAGATCAAAGCTGCTTGAAGAACTGGAGGGCAAAGTAAACTAAAATTTCTTGTGAAGTGAAGAGGAGCATGGACACATACTGGGATACAATGCTTTGCCCTGCAACTTTTCTGTTGCATTTTATAGAAAGATTTTCACATAGAATTAGATATGTCTGCAGTCGTATTTACCATTGAATAAAAACAGGTTTTATAATTCCATTGTACACCTTACTTAATTTTTCAAGGAAACCTTTAAATGTAGGATAAACTTTAGACGCTACTGGAAAAGTCAATTTCTTCAGCAGCTGAAATCTACAGTTTCATTCTACTAGCAATGATTTGTGGTGAAAGAGGAATCCTGTGTGTAGTGCCTCTTAAGAAGAAATGGGGTTTTGGAGTGAGAAAAGTTAATCTCATTGTTAGATTAAAATATGAAAACTTCCCATTTCCTCTTAATTATTTCCTTCTCATCCACCAAAAAGAAAATATTGAAAAACACACGCATTCATTTCAACTTTGCTAATAAATGTCTCAAATTTTAATTTTCAAACTTTCTATGCTAAATGTAATTATAGTTTTAAAATAATAACGCAAACACAAGTATATAAGAACACAGTACCGATAACAAAATGAAAGATTTCATATAACCCCAGACCAAACTGGGGATGGAAGAGGATTCTCTTTTGTTTGTGCTGCCAGGAAAATGAACACACTTCACTCCATTCACAAGTTGTCTACTGTACAGGTTCCATTTCACCCTTTTCCTGCTTAGGATTTTGTGCTAGGACTGGTCTCTTGACTAGAGATTTCGATTCACTGTGGGTTCTCCTATGAACTCTCTGAGTGACTTTGTGTGAGTGTCAATCCTGGAGTGGGGTCTGAGGCCAAATTTGTCATCCATCTGCATTGCTTATTTACATAAAGTCCTTCAGTTCAGTTGTGGAACAATCCCTTCTTGCTGTTTCTGCTACTGGCTGTGATTTGGCACAGTCTTTTAGAAACCTCTGTAAGAAAGGGTTCATAAAACTTCTTCTATCCACTTTTTGTCTTTCTAGGGAGGGCTGTGCTGACAAGATGCAGGATGTGGGGTTATGTGGAATATTTTCATAGACATAGTGGTCTTAATCTTAGATAATCTTAGATAAAAGATGAAAAGGAGCAGTCTGGGCTCTGGCTTATCTTATTAAGAAGAATACAAAATGTAAGTTGCTTGGTGGCCATCAGTTGGCATGGTTGGAGTGGATCTTGGGAGACTAAGGAAAACAGGAATCCTTCCCTTGCCTGTTACCAGCCTTCACTCCCCTTCTTCTGCCATTTTCCTAGCCAGGAGCCCGAGTTCCATTGTTTCAAAGCAGTGTTCCCTGCTGTTGAGGTTTAGAGCAACAACTCTTTCTGTTTGCTAGCATCAAAGTGGAAATCATGCCATGATATCTTCATAGCTGCCCTTAACTGTAGAAGATAGGCCAAAATTGTACATGAAATATAGTCATGCTTCATTAATTTATTACACTGCCATATCCTTGAGGCTGGAGCTCTCCATGATACAGACTCTTGAATGCAGCCCAAAACTGCCTACCTACTTTTTAACAATAACAGAGTAGACAATTAATACATTAAATAATTTCAATATTCATTTGGAAATAGAACAGTTGATCTGTACTGCTTAGAGGAGTTCAACTGTAAAGTGAACTTTTCCAGCATCATTAGAAAATAAATTGCTGCAGTTCTTTTGTTCTATGCTAGAGAATAAACTGGAGAATAAAAATCCCCTTTTTTTTTTTTTTTTGTTCCCTTTTTTTCTCTCTGATAGATGTTTTGCATGTTGGGTATCAGCGTTAGTGGTGATAGAAGAATGCTGCTAGTCTCTCCAAAACTCCTTCTTTGTAGATACTGGATAGTCATGTAATAATTTAGCCTTGGGAAGCATAATAATAGAGTGAGACTGCTGCAGGATCACAGCAGGCACCAGATGTGACCCCTGTTTCACATTCTGGTTCTGTGTCCTTGCTCTAGAAGGACTTAGCTGCAATGGCTTTTCTGCTGGAAGAGTGTATGTCCCACACCTGCTGATGCAGGAGGATGGCAGCCAAGATGAATTTAGCTCCATGCATCTTCTCTGCTGCCAGAGCAACAGGATGTATAGACATTAATATTTGCTGCTTCACATATACTCCAGTCTTGTCAGGCAGTTGTGGAACAGAGCTTGATGTGCCTTTACAGTCACATCACACAATAATTACTGAGATCTGGGTTTATGGCATTGATCATCCTTGCATGGGCCTGGTTAAAAGACTTGTGTAATTTCTATTCTATTCCTATTCCTATTCCTATTCCTATTCCTATTCCTATTCCTATTCCTATTCCTATTCCTATTCCTATTCCTATTCCTATTCCTATCCTATCCTCTTTTACACCATGGCAATCAGTGCTGTCTATTTCTTATTTTACTGTAACATTTTTCCTTGCACAAAACGAGACATAGTCATTCTCTGCTCTTCTTCAAAATCTCTCCTTGTGATAAAGTGAAATGCATAGAAAAAACTGTCCAAGGTAGTCTCACCGAGACTACAAGAACTGTGGATATGACTGGGCTCACAAATTTGTATTATGAGAGACTTCTGATTTAGTCTTGACACATGGATGAAGGTGTATTTGATAACAACAGCAATGAAAGTATGTATTATAAAATGATGTATTACTTTTACTTTGGAAGGTAGTCAAACTGCTGCTGTGAAGCCAATTTCTCTCCCCTTCCCTTTGCATAGAACTACTCAAACCACCAAATATGGAGTATTAAGTTGGTTTGGAGTGGGTTTTTTTAGTTTGTGTGGGGGTTTTTTTGTGCTTCTAGCATAAAACTTCTTACAGAAACTTCTGAAGGACTAATTCTCCATTGAAGCCAAGCATTGGAAACACTCTTATAAGCCTAACAGGTGAACCAACGCCTGTAAGTCTTGGGTCTTTTAAGCAAATCTTCTTCTTCAGTGTTTGAGTCACTGGTGAATAGCTCACTGCAGCTCTGTTTATATAGACATATGGTGAGAAGAACACTAATACAGTTGTCTGTGCACAACTGTAACAAACAATCTGCTTATTGTGTATTTTTTTAGGCAACACTTCATGCTGTCTAACAGGTGGCCCCAAGTTACAATAGGCACACTGTCGGGTTAGAACAAACCCCATTTACACAAGAGCCTTGACTGCAGATAGTGACTAAGACAGCCTGCAAAATCAACCTTAGAACATGATTGTTTAAAACAGTGTAAATGCCTTGAATCTCCAATGGACATTGAGCCCTGCCTTTTACATCCTCCTGTTGCCCTCAATCTATCTCAAGGCCAGTAGAGTTAATTCCTCCCAATGAATGAATGTCAAGCAACATTTAAAAATCTCTCACATATTATAAAGCTCAAGTTTATGGATATAATGCAGTATGTTTTATGTAAAAATGGAACTTATTTTTGTTTTAACTAGATTATCAAGTTGTATTGATGGTTTTCAATTTGTTAGAAACATGGTTTCACATGTAAACTCTAGAGTTTTTAAGTTTTGCACACTATGCTTATTTCAGAGCATATTGTGGCACAAGGTTTGTTCATGTTCACTACAAAGAGGGAAAGGTGAATCCTTCAGCTTTTTCTCTAAAGATAGGCTTCCATTACATTGCTCATTTCATTCTCCTTTGTAATCTTTTCCTCAGAAATTTCCTCACCATTCACTGTTTTTAGTTGCTAAAATTTTCTTTTTGGATGTTCAGTCCTGGAACATAATATTTTCACTAGTTCTGCAGCAATTTGGTGGTTATGGTTGTGGTTTGTCTCCTTTTTAAAATATATTAGCTTTATTTTTATTTTTGATTCTCTAGAGTTCCCCTGGCAGATAGGGAGATTCCCATGACAGGATTTCTTTAAAGTTTCTGCAGCTCTGTTTTTGACACAAGACTCGATTCAGCTGTCATTGATTTTATAGAGGTGGGTCAAGTCCCATCTGAAAATCACAAATGGTAGTGGGATAGTAAATGGACAGCAGCCTTGTAAAGCTCTGTTTATCCTGGAGAAAAGGAGGCTCAGGGGCAACCTTATCCCTCTCTACAACTGCCTGGAAGGAGGGTGTAGCCAGGTGGGGGTTGGGTTGTTCTTCCAGGGAGCAATAGGACAAGAAGAAACAGCCTCAAGATGTGTCAGGAGAGATTTAGATTGGATATTAGGAAAAATTTCTTCACTGAAAGGGTTGTCAGGCATTGGAACAGGCTGTGCAGGGAAGTGGTTGAGTCACCATCCCTAGAGGTATTTAAAAGCTGGTATAGATGTGGCACGTGGGGACATGGTTTACTGGTAGACTTGGCAGTGATAGGTTAATGGTTGGACTTGATCATAAAACTCCTTTCCTACCTAAGTGATTCTATGTATTTGTGAGATGATGTCTTCCCTCAAAAGGTGTTTTCCTTCAGTTCTGCAAGTTGCTCAGTGCTTTCTGAATTACTTGCGTTCAGCAAGACTTGACTACACTGCCTTTCACGACTATTTCATGAAAGGAATTAAGCATCTTGATAGCCTGGACCAAAAAATATTCAGCCAAGATTTGGATGTTTTTCGCCTTTTTGGTGAGATACTGTCTTTTGTCTTATGATGATCAGTTTCAAAGGTTGCTTGCCTAGATAAGTGTTCCCATTATTTTTTTCCTGCAGCTTTTTCATCCCTCTCCCATCCCTTTTGCAAAGTGTGGGAGAATTTTCAAGTACACCCATATTTTCTCATCAGACAATATCTGGATGGGACTACATAGAGCCTCAACCAAACCTTACAAAGTCAGTGGAAAAATTCCAGTGGTTTCAGTGGTATTTGAGTGAAGCTGCTAATACACTAATTCATGAGGATACCTTGCTTAATTTAAAAGCAGAGCTACCTTAGACATCCTGTCTGGAGTACTTCAAACAATTTGCTGGGAAAGTTTGAAGTAACCTAACTCTATTGAATAGCATTGTACACACACACAGAGTTAAGGCATAGGGCAAGCTAAAACATAATTAATGGTCAGGTTTTGAACTCTTAAGGGCTATAGATAATTTAGGACTAGAATTTTGCAGTCAAACCTAAGGGATGACTTCATTTGCCTCCTTGTACTGACTGAGTTTTTTGAGATGTTCACCATAAAGGGTATCTGAGATGGTGGATTGAAATGGAAAATGAAACCACATTTTGTGTTTGTGTGCTTGGATGATTAAAAAATGCACGTGCTAGAACCTGGACTGATGTTCTAAACACCAGTATGGTTGCATGGAATGGTTCATCATGTCCAGGATCCTATCTTTAGCAGTGGCCAATAACAGATGGCCAATATAAAGACATTCTGCCCCAATATTTTGTCTTTTCTTGGCCTCTAGCAGGTTGAAATTGTCTTTCCAGTCTAAAATTAAATGGCCCCTCCAGTAAATATGTAGATAGATAGATAGATAGATAGATAGATAGACAGACAGAGAGATAGGTAGGTAGGTAGGTAGATGGATAGATAGATAGATAGACAGACAGACATGGCTATACTGAGCTGTCTAAAGCAGTTTTATTCAGATCCTTCTGGTTACCACTGATCTCTAATGCACAAAATATTGTTTGATTTCCTTACATCATGAAAGAGAAAGAAATAAATGCCTGTAGAGATGGATCCTTACTCCATTCTTGTTGGTTATAGCTATACTAGTGAACTAACAGAAGCCAGAGCTGTTACTGAAGCTCAATAATTTATTCTGACAAACATTCCCCTGCACAACTTTGATCAAGGCCAATCAACAGTCAACTCCCAGGCAAAGTTCAGGAGTCTGAACAGGCCAGGGACCACTCCCAAAACATAGCTTGGATATGGCTATCTTGTTCTAGAAATTAAGAAAGTTCAATGGCGTAGTCCTGACCAGACCACACCAGTCGGCCTCTGGGCCGAGGAAGGAGCCTTGCCAAGGTTTAATTTATCAGCAGGGATGTTCCCAGTCATTTCCTGGGCCACATGTGCTGTAATCTGAGTTTGCATGATCTGAAAAAATGTTTCCTTGGCTTCAGAGTATAAATATTGCAAGAATCACAACTGAGGTTTTTGAGGTTTTTTTATTTCTCCTGGTGTCATTATAACTTCTTTTCCTTCACAGGAACAGTAAAAATACAATCATGACAAAAAGATGAAGAGTTTATATAGAACAGTTTATGTAAATTTACACATTTTCAGTTAACCAGAAAATGTACTTTCCTTTGAAATGGTGCGTTTAATGTGATCTAATAATCTAGGTGCAACAGTATCTTTTACACAACTATTTTTTGCTGATTTAAACCTCAATCCAGCATTTAAAAATTAATTTCTCTAACATCAGCAACTTCCAATGATTAAATGAGAAACATGAATGTACTTTTCAGTACAGTCTCGTGCATTTCAGTGTAAGGGGCAAGAGGGCAGAGCTTATGGATCTTCACAGGTGACACTTCCAGCCTTTGCACAAGAGAAAGTGTCTAGCTCAGGTGCCTCTACAACCTTGTACACCAAGGAGGTGAGAGAGATGAGCAGAGAGAAAGCAGAGCTGTTGGATAGATCAGTGTGGGGCATCAAACGTTGTGTGCTCTTACAAATGGTAATTTTAATGAGTGCCATGTGGTTTTGGTACCTTGCAAAATACTTTTTCCTCTGTAATTGAAAGTTACAAAACTCATGGGTTCATCAGCTAATCAAAGAACAGGAGGATGCAGTCATGCAGCAGAACTGGAGGCATCTTGTGAAAAGATACTAAAGTGATTGATGTCAACCAATATAGTGAACAGTTTCCCAAGAGAACTATCAGGATTTCAGGTTCTGTATCATTGGATAAACAGAAAGGTGAAATCAAAGTGACATTTTAGTACTCACTGAATATCTTTGAGATTGCTTTGAATTTGCACCTTGCTTGATCTTGCAGTTTAAATGCTTGGTAAATTCAAGTAAGTGGTGAGGTGCCCTGTTATGCTCTGGAGAGAAGCAGATGCCTTTTGAGGCTTCCAAAGGAGACTGACTGCCTGCTTTTTATTAACTTCTACAGCATCACACTCAGATAAGAATGGTGAGCACTGGTCTTTAGTGAATACAGTTCTGTGCTCTGTAAAATCACTTCAACTCCTTACCACTGAAAAGAAAATAAATGGAAACAGAAATAAACTCTTCTTCCTTTCAGCCCTTCTGTAATTTCTGACAGCTGCATAAGGCAACTGTTATTGGGAGAGAGAATTAATGCTAAACTCAAAGAGTTCAGATGGTGTAAGCTCAATGTCTCTGCCGTATGTTTGAGGAAGAATGATGCACCTGAGGCACTTCTGAGTGCGGACATCTGCTTTACAGTATGTTACATTCATAATAGCTCAGTCTAGCAGGGGTCACAAGCTCCTTAATTTCTGCTGGTGCCCTAGGGCTGTCATTTGTAAAGTTCTTCACCCAAATTTCTTTTAAATGTTACACCAGAAGGCCTTTTATAAACATCTGTGTGTGTTTGTATGTGTATGCATATACGTATACACACATGTATGTATACTTACTAAATCTTCTTTTTACTAGTTCTAAGATAGAACCAAAATAACTTTTATTCCATAAGAATAATTATAAGTCATTCTATGAGTTAAGAAAAGTCAATGTCAGCAGCTACTGTCCTGTCTGCCCTGGAGGGGATTCTCTGTCTTTAAGAATGAACTGAACTGCAATAAAGCCATCACTTTCTTTCTTCAGGATGGATAGTTTCCTTTTATAGGTTTACACTAGAGCTTCATGTCCTTAAAATAAATTTTACTTTTTAAAATACATGCTTTAATTTAGCTTCTGGAAAAAGCTTTGTTGCCAGTATATGGGAAATCAAAGTATTTTTTCAAGTTTTGTACAATATATTGCTCTGTAGCAGTCAGGTTGAATCTAGATATCTCTCTTCTTTTAGTCTAATTGAAAAATACCTACCTTTTTTCTCTCACTTCTCAGCCTTTCCTATAATTAACATAGCTGAAATATTGCCCCGCTGTTTTCAAGACTATGTCATCTTCCATAGTCAGAGAGAAATTTTGAAAGACAAATTAGCAGGTTTAACCTGTACTTTGTGGAGGGATGGCAGTAACAGAAAGATGGGCGCTGTGTCTTTGTGGTGGCTCCATCCCTACCTTTGCTGAAGTACCTGTGTCTTCAGAGAGATAATAACAAATATGCAACAACAGCATTAACCACATTAGTCACAAGTGGCATACATATGGAACAAGGTTAAGTGTGTTCTTGAATGGGGGCCTTGAAGGCATCTGCACAGCCATTGTGTGTAACCTCCAGGAGTGTGTTCTGTACTGGCTGGTCCTGGTAGGTATTGGACTTCCTTGTCCATTCCCAGTTCAGAGTTACTGTGTCTACCTCAAGTGGTTTTTTCAAGGGCAGATTCTACCTGTATTCCAACAATTGTTCCTACTCTTTTTGGGGGAGAATTCCATTATTCTTTTCCTTGTCAGGATGCAACTTCATTGATCTATGTTTCAATCTGTCTCTATTTCCTTTAATTCTTTTTCTCTTCCTGCATGTTTTAATACATCTTGGGTGTTTTTAATGTTTGGTTGGTTTGGTTTTTGTGGTGTGAGCTTTTTTGAATGTGTATGTGTTCCTTTTGATTGTTTTTACTGTGTTTGTCACTTAATATTTTGATACTTTTATTTTAATTTTCCCTCCCCCTTTCTGTGCCCCTTAATTTTTTCCCCATCCTGTTTCCTGCTTTATGTGCCTTGCTCCCTTTCCATATGTTTTTCCTATATCTTTGCTCTAAAAAGGCCACCTAAGGTTGCCCTGCTGTGGTACAGCCTCCCTGGCTTACTTTGGAGTGAAACAATATTTTCCCTGTGCTCTGAGGTCTGTGGTTCAAACACTCTCCCTTTTGCCTACCTAATGGGGTGAGAACTGCTCTATCCATAGCAGACTGTTTCTCCCTTGAGTATTATGCTTCTGTGTGATCTTCTGAGAACTCTAACACTGGATGTTGTCTGAGAGAATGATAGCATTTATTAAAAATGGTCTGAAAGGCAGAAATCATGAACCACAGAAACATGCTATAAAAATGAAACATATAGAAAAAGGCTCCTTTAAGATGCTGTTTGTAGTCCTGGAAATGTGGTTACTGAAGGAGATGATATAAGTCATGGAAACACCCATTCTTAGAAATCACAGCTGGCCTTTTACCTCAGGAGCTGACAGAACCAGTCAGTGACCAAAAGAAACTTCCCAGATCCTCATCCTTCAGCTATTTCCTTCCATAGGAATCATTGTCTCTCCTGTTTTACTGGGCCCACCATTCCTAGCTCATACTTATCAATAAGATATCTCTTCTTTTAGCAGCTAGAATTTTTATATCCATTTCATTGATTTCTTGATTTCTTTAATATCTGATTTCAGGCAGAAACTGGTCCTTCCTTTAAGTAGATGTGTTCCTAGACTGGGGAATGAGAGGCTGGAGAGCAGCACCACACAAAGGGATCTGAGGGTCCTGGTGGATGGAAAGTTGAAGATGAGTCAGCAGTGCCCTGGCAGCCAGGAAGGCAAACCCTGTCCTGGGGGGCATCAGGCCCAGCATTGCCAGCCGGGCAAGGGAGGGGATTGTCCCGCTCTGCTCTGCACTGGGGTGGCCTCACCTCCAGTCCTGTGGGCAGTTTTGGGTGCCACAATATAAGAAAGACATTAAACTTATTACAGAGTGTCCAAAGGAGGGCAACAAAGATGGTGCAGGGCCTTGAGGAGAAGGTGTAGGAGGAACAGCTGAGGTCACTTGGTCTGTTCGGCCTGGAGAAGAGGAGACTGAGGGGAAACCTCACTGCAGTTACACCTTCCTCATGAAGGGAAGAGGAAGGGCAGGCACTGATCTCTTCTCTGTGGTGACCAGGGACAGGACTCAAGGAAATGGCATGAATCTGAGTTGGGGGAGGGTTAGGTTGGATATCAGGAAAAAGCTTATCACCCAGAGGGTGGTTGGCACTGGAACAGGCTCTCCAGGTCAGTGGTCACAGCACCAAGCCTGACTCAAGAAGAGTTTGGACAATGCTCTCAGGCACATGGTATGACTCTTGGGATGTCCTGTGCAGGGCCAGAAGCTGGACTTGATGATCCTGATGGGTTGTTTTCAACTCAGGATATCCTATGACTCTTAGTAGGTGTTGTTAGCCAGCATTTCTCTTTTGCACCCTGAGCTGCAGTGGTAGATTTAGTGGCTCTCCACATCCTAGCACTAGCTGCATTTTAATTGCTGTGTGTGTTATCTGATTGTTGGACACCTTGTGATCCTTTACAATCACAGATGCTTTATCAATAACATAGCTGTCATATTAAACCAAAAGATAGTAAGTATTCCAGAAACATGAATTTAGCAGCAAGGCATCCATTTTTCACCCATGTGAGAAAGGTGAAATGGTAACCTGTGTGTAAGAGGCTGAATTAATACATAACTGGTTTTTTTGGCAATTTTTAATGCAAGTTATTGCTGAACAGTCTCCTCTTTTTCCCCCTTTTCTTTTTCAAAACATTGACTAGATTTTTTTCCCCCTGCTCTTTTTTTTTTTTTTTTTTTTTAAATACCTTGATAGACTACTGGTAATCTACCACTAATCCTTTCTCCTCAGTACATGCATAAAGAAATAAAAGATGCCAGTTTGTGGCTTAGCTGCATTCAGGAAAACTTCCGTATTGCTGCCAAGAACTGCCATCTGCCACCTACAAGCGCAGGTGCCAGGGAGTCTCCTCTGCACACAAAGCATAATAATATAACACAAAGGACCAATGTGCACTAATAATTGCTAAATACACAGAAAGAGGGGCCAGAACATTTTTATGAAAGTTTACTTAGTCTGTGGAGATTTGCATACAGATGGCTAGGTCAGGGTGCTGTGTATGCCGCCTGGGCCACTGTGGGGTAGGGCTGCCTTCAAGCAGCCTTTATAAGCACACACGGCTTTTACTATAGCATAGTGTTGTGGAGAGACCTCATTCTGCACACACTGAATAGTCATTCAAGTAGCTTGCTTTGAAATGAGAAAAGACCTTGGATAGGGGGGAAAAAAAGCAAATTCTTTTCTTTGTGAGACAGAGGAGGAGTGTTGGGAAAGAGGCCAGAGGACTTAAAGAATGTGGGTTAGCAACCAGGAATTAGAGGAAAGTTTCTGTGGAGACACACAATTAGATACGTGGCATTCACCCCTCTCCTTCTAGTGGGCAACAAGAGCAAGCACATTTCAAAGGGTTCATCATCTGCATGAAACAAGGATAGGGGGAAGAAAAAGCACCCTAATTTTTAAAGCATAAAGCAAAGTGAAACTGTCTTAAAATAAAACAAACCCAAAGGTTAAGCAGCAAGAAATTTCCCTTTGACTAAGAGCATGAAGACACAAACCCTGAATTTAGTTCATTTCCTTTGTGTATATGTGAATCTGAAAGTGTATGTATGTGTGCATATATATATATATATACACACATGAAGGTGCCTTCTAATATATTTAGAGATTTTAAATTTCAAATCATTGCTTTAAGAGTTGGTTTGTCCTGAATTTATGGAACACTTCTTTTCTTGCTATAAAACATCCAGGACTTACTGATCACAATATCCAGAAAGATGCTACTCTGTGTAGAACACTTATGGCAGGTGTCAATATGTTAATACTTACCACTGGTACCAGTGGTACCTACCACTATAGTAGGTGCCTTTACAAACATTGTATGTGGATAGAGGGTGATTTTCAAAGGTGCTCATCTTTTATGGGTTTTCAAGTATAACTAACTATCAATCTTGCTTTTGAAACAGTTCATTGTCCGAAGCGTGGTTCAGTTTTTTCCTTGCTGTTTGCAGCCTGGTGATCACATCAACCTGTGAATCAGTTCCTAATTCTGAAAGAAAACAGAATTAGTTGTCTGGGCCATCCATGTCTCTCAATGAAAAAAAAAACAACAAACAACCCGTATTAATTTTCTTCCTGTCCCTTACCAGTGAGTCTTGAAAAAAACCCCATAAATTATTGCACACACTATATTTCTTTGTATATTTAGTTTTTTTAATAGGTCAATATAGCTTCAAAAGATGGTGCAATTAGATCAATGTGTCTGGAGGTGAAAAATCACACAATCTTACATTTTCAAAACTTTGTATGGATTCATGACATAGAATTTAAGCACTTTCTAATCAATGGATTCAAAACCCTTGCAAATGCTCTGTGAGGTAAAAATATAAAAACACGATTTAGAAGAAAAGAGCAATAGATAGGATTGCCCAAGGTCACAGAGGAAGTCTAAAAGAGGTAAAAATTGAATCCCAGTCTCCTGAGTACCAAGGCAATTCTGTACCATTATCATTCATCCTACTTTAAGAGTGCTAATTGATTTCGACTGCTTAGCATGAGCTTTTTAAAGGGGCCTGATTTTCAGGGCTGTTTGTCTCCTGCAGAATGTGGGGGGCTGAGGTTTGGGGCATGATGAAAAGGGCAGCAGAGGAGAGGCTTTTCCAGAGTTTCGATTACTGCAGGGGTGGGTGCTTCCTGCCTACCCCCCCGTGTGCTCATCTTGTGGCTACAGAATGTTTCCTTCAGCCTTTGTACCACACCAGCTTCTCCGGGGCAGAGCAAAGCTTGGGGTGCTCATTGCCTCCCCTCCCAGCAGCCAGGGCCAGAGATGTGCAGCTCTGCCCCAATACTGGTTTTGTCACAAGCATTGCTTCCTGCAGTCTTGCAAAAGTTAGCAGAACTGGAAACTGTAATCATACATGAACTGAAGGGAGAGATTTTTCTGTGTCAAACACTACATCTCAGATTTTGTATGTCATGCCAAGGATTCTCTATGTTAGCACGTCCATCCCTTGAAATAAATGTCATCTGTCATTTACTTAAAATTGCAACTTTAAAAGGCAAAATAAACCTCAAATATTTGCATGCACTAAACCCACCAATACTTTAATTTTCTTATTTGCCCAGTGTAAAGGATTTTCATTTGACTCACACTCATGACATTGTGCTTTCCCAAGGCATTGTAGCTGCACAGCAAGTCATATTGTCCTTTCCCAAAGCAAACCTCCACCTCTCCCCTCACAGCACTGAAATTCCCCTTTCATGACACTTCATGTACAATTAGGCTGTAGAGGTAGATCCAGCAGACAGAGAGCAACCAAGTGGGAGGTCTCCAGTAACTCAGCAGCAGTCTGCAGCTGCTCACCAGGTATGTTCTAGCAGCTGATTGAGGATCAAACATGGTGGATGCCAAGCTGGAGCCTTAGTTACACATTTAACTTGATCTTTTCTTTGAACGTGTCATTCCTTTTGTATAGGGCTACCATATAAATCCTGGTTAGAACAAGGATGGATACAAGAGCAGAGATCTTTTTGGGAGACATCTACTTCAGTGACAGCATGACTATGGGGGAGCACAATAGTATCTCTTTTCTTAAATGTAGGATTTATAATGCATTTCATAAGCCTTCTGGGCAAATTAGGAAAAAAATAATAAGTTAGAAATGGATAGAATCCAGGTTTCTAAATACCAAACACTGCAAAATTTCCATATAAATTATCCCTCCAGGAGTTGGGGTTTGCTTTGAATGCCTCCTTGGTCTGTGAAGTCTGAAATTATGCCAGTCTGAGGGAGTTCCAGATATTTTCCATAAAGACTGCTTTCCAAAATTTTTCAAAGCAATCACAGAATGTCCAAGAATGTCCTAACCACTGTCCTCCTGAGCAGGAGAAGGGCAGTGGTTAGGAGGATTGTGCAGGAGGAGTGTCCTCTTGATTGCTCCCCCACAGTTGTAGTTCTGAGTTGTTTAGGTCCACTGCAATGACTTTAGCAAGTGTCACAGAGTTAATGTGGAAATTATTTTAAAGCGAATGTTTATGGCAAATAATTAAAAGCTATAAAGTTTTTAAGACTCAGCTCCCCAAAAATTTTATGTCACTGGTAAAATCCAGAACCAGTAGTTAGACTTTAAGACTTTGAGCTTGGAAATTAAATTACTGAAATTGAAATGAAATTAAATGAAAGCTTCTGTTCAATGCCTTTAAGTGAAACCTTGACCTCACTCAAAGCAGTAAAGGGGCCACTGGCAGGTACAGAATTAGAATTTCTACTTGTGTCTTCAGTTCTCCTTCTCTAAAACTGAAATAACTTTCTTACTTAAAGACAGATGCATTAGCATTTATGAGATACTTCTATACAGCTCTGTGCTTGTTTTCCTATCTTTGGAAAGATGCCTGCCTTCTTTGGTTTAATGCAGAAAAGGTTTTGGTTTAATGCAGAAAAGCTACAGTGATTCTTAGTGTATATATACACTTCCCAGTTCAGAGCATGTTTTCATCTCATCTGTTGATGTTGAATTTTTTCAAATCCTACCAATTGTAAAACCAAATTTTCTTGGAGATGACTTGAGCTGAGTTCACAAGATATTCTAGAATTCATAGAGAGATATTTGAAGTATGGTTGCCTGCTTCTTAAAATGCATCTAGTAGGAATGTTTAACAAATACAGGAGAAAGCTTTCTTTCTCTCACTTTTCTTACATTCTAAGCAAACTGTGTTACAGATAAATAGTTTTCTTGAACAAGTTAGAGGACATATCTAAAAAGCATGTAATATCTCAGTCCAGATTTTTTACATTTTTCTTTCTCTGTTCCATAACTTGCCTCCAGACTTCCATTTTGATCTATAACCATGTAATTCTCAAACAGAAATCAATTGAGAAATGCCAATTTGAAATAAATTTGTGTAATAAGTCAGCCCATCCAACTGCAAAAGTATTTATTTGGAAGATATTTCTAATAAGCTATCTTTAAAAAGTATCCCATGCATGACCACAAATAGGCACTACTTGTGTGAGAGCATGTGTAGGTCTGAAACAATGGTTTGGTAGAATGGATCAATCTTTTGAACTGGGTGTTTGGTCTGCCTGTAAATAGCAAACACTTCTAGGTGACAGGAAAGTTATGTGGAGTTCTAACAGTGCAGTTTCAATGGTAATCTGAACGCATTTTTGCCCTCTGATAACTCATCTCCCTTTTCTGATACAAAAAATGTGTGCTCTGCTACTTTTATGTCACAAATATGACTTGGAAGACACCTTTCTCTCTTGCAGTAGGTGAGCTGTCTTAAAAGTGTGCACAAAACATATGGATTAACATCTGGGACATATGAAGATACAGTCCTTGTCTGACTTTGGCAGATGTTTTCTTCAACTGTCTTAAAAATATAAAACTGAGTTTATCAACCAAGTGAAAACAAAAGCCTATTAAATCTGTTTTTATTTTTGGTATTTCTATGTCAAAGGGCTGATTTTTAATTAGAAAGGCAAGGATCCAGAATCAACTCCTTGGACCTTGATCTTTAACTGATGTACAGGTTTTTGTGAAGGAGAAGGGGTAATTTGGACATGTAAAGAGGATGAGGTTCTAGGTCTTTCATAGAAATAGTAGGAAATTATATGAGATTTCAGGATAAAAAATTACCAGAAACCAAAAATGCAATGGAGGAAGGTCTGCCAAACTTCCAGTCTTTTTGTAAGTGGTATCTGTTTTTTTTACATCTAAGTCTGCTTCCTCTTTTCCTGGACAACTTGTCCTAACTTGAAACAGCTTCCAAGTAACCAAGGAGGCAACACAATACTCAGAGGTGACTGAGTATTATTTTAAATGTCTTGATTGCACTGATTTTCCTTTGCTTTGGACGTGAGAAGGAGAACTGAAATTCATACTGGTGCAATTCTTCATGTAGGACAATGAAAACAACTCGGAAGAGGCAGACTAAAGTGCAAAGTTTTGGTGGCCAGAGGCATGTCATTTATTGCCACATTTTTAAATCCATTTGCCTAAATACGGAGTGCAGTGCCTAATTCTAGTAAGTGAAATTTTTAAATCTACCTTCTCATTACCTTGCAAAAGGAGCAGACTACAATGTGGGTCTGCCTCTAATATTTTGGAAGCAAAAAAGAACCACAGAAGTATGACTTACTGATATAGAAGGACACTTCATTCATTTGTAGAAATGCACCTTCTTAGCCCTTATCTCTTCTATTGTTATGGCACCACATTTGCAATCAAAATTATGACTTTACTTTCTCATACATTCAAAATACAGAGTGAAAATAGCAAAGGAAACTTAGTCTATTGATAAAATAAGCTAGATAACTTTTTTCAAGGCTGAGACAAACTTCTCTGAAGCGTTTAAGCAGCTTTTCCATTGTCTGCAGTGAGCACTTGATCAGGCATTTACGTTCTAAGAGGAATTAGTACCAGCCTTAAGAAAACACATTCCATGGAATTTGTTTTCCTGTAGTGGATGCATCTTCCTTTCTCAAATTACAAAGAGCTTGTCATGAATTCTTTTTTCTGCTTCATATAGGCAATGTCTACCTGCAAAGGTAACTAAAAGAATAACCATGGGCATGCCAATTTTACGGTAATTAAAAAAAAAGAAAAAAGCAACTTTGCTAATCAGCAAACCCTTTGATCTGGTTAACCCTAAAGGTCAAACTACCCTGACCCCATCAATGTTCTTGCTATAATGTTGCCCCGCTTGGATCATTTCTCCCATTGTTTTATTCATCCCATATTAACTTCAAAACGAAGCTGCAGTGTTCCTGTGTACCTAGCAAATCTTCCTGATCTTACATTGAGGTGAAGGCCCATTGTTTCACACCAAATCAGTTACCATTGTGCCCATTCAGCAAAATCGTTCATTTCCCCAGCCTAATGACTATATCCTATTCGGGGCTGTAAGCATTTTGTCATTCTGACCACAAAGGCTATTTAAACCCTTTGATCTTACCTGTTACTGCCTCACTCCTCAGCTGCTGAGCTGACAAAATAGCCACTGTTTTAGCTACAAGCATAAGTGACTGTATTCCCATTTGCAAGACATGTATGTGAATGGAAGAATATGAGTGTGTTGAAAGAATTGCCTCAAATCCTTAATTTTACACTAATGTGTGCAACCTGTGGGGAGCTGTGCTTTTCAAACATGCTGTTAGCCCCTGCCAAGAGGTTGTTGTTTCCTCCTGATGTCAACGACAGTTTTAGCTTTCATTTCAATAGGAGCAGAACTGAAACAAATCCTTCAGCATTTTCAGAAATTACAGCCTCATTTTATCAAGCTTCTTGTGAGTGTTCATGCCTTTTAAGCAGTGTTTTCCTGGGGAAAGAAGGCTGACATGGGCCAGAGGCATTATCCCCAACATACCTAAACTAGAGAATTTGGGGTAGAAGTGAGCAGCTCTGGTCCCCTCCACTCTTCCCTTTGTAGCCTGCACAGGTTATCTGGAAGAAGAGTGGTTGCTTAGAGCAGATGTTTCTGGAGGTAGTGGATTCAAACAAGAAAACAAGGGCCTGTGGCTTGTAGCTCTTGAATGTAAAAGGTAGGAAAAAGTGATAAAGGACAATACAAATCCAGTAGAAGGTCCTTTCCTCAAGCCAAACACATTTATCCTTTTCCTCCTTGTAGCACAGTTTTCTGTTTAGGAAAATTATTCCTGAGTGGAAACATGCCTTTAAAAAGTGGCACTGTAAGACCTGAGCAGTGCATTGCAGAATTGTCAAATGCTTTTGGCACAACAGACATTGTTGAACACAAGAAAAAGTATTTTTATTCCAATAAAGTGACAGATGTATACTTCTAGCCCCAATTTTATTTTTGTTTTAATAGGGCAGTATGATAAAAAATTAAATCTATATTTTGGTCAAAAAAGGTTCAACTCCTAAACTTCATGTACAGGAGAAACTGGAACATCTGGTCCAGAAATCTAAGATGCATGATTCAAAAAGTAGTGAGGTGACATAAAGGAGCAGAAATTATAATTCCTATGAAGCCCATTGATAGCTCATAAAAATTCATAAATTAAGGCTGGCTTAATTTAAAATTAAATCTATATTCCCAGATAATAACTAATGCCACTGGAGAAAGGACAACCTGAAATGATGAACCACCTTTTGCAAATTATAGTGCAGGTGTTCACGGGTTCTTTTTCAGAAGAAAGCTTCAGAAATCAGCAATATAAGAGCCACCCATCTGTTCTGGGACTTTGTAAGGTACTTTGTTTCCTGATTTGTGATCAAAAGTTATACTGACATATACTAACTTCCACAGGAAAGAGCTTTGCTCAGTTATTACACTTTTGAGAGGAAAAGTTTTATAACAGATACAAGTTGTAATAATAAGAGAAAGCTAATGTGACCTGTTTATGTTAAGCAGTTAAATAAGTCATGGCTTTAATTAGTCCCAGACAATATTACCAGAACTGTCAGTATAACCTACATTGTTGCTGTGACTGAGATGTCAAGAACTGCTAATCAAACCTATGTTTTATGTTAAGAAATTCTTTAATTCATAGGTGCTTTTATAAGAAATGACTAATTTATGCTGGGGGACCACACAGAGCGGACCAGAGGATTTATTACCTAAGGGAGCTCAGTGTTCTGTTCAAAATACATTTTTTAAAGAGATCCATTTTTAATATTTGTTGGCCAATAGCCCTGTACAACCATTTACCTCATGCCTTGCTGGAAAAAGTATGGCAAATCTTTTGCCTAATTTAATGGTATCCATAAAGCTTGTATTAATAATAATAAGTTCAGGTCTTAACCCTTAGCTGTGTCTGCTAGTAGTAAATCAGACGGGCTTAAATAAAAGCTGCTACATGTTCTGCATGTACCTCAGCAAGGAAAAACAGTCTGAAATGCCAAGAAGAACAAGTTTTTAAGTAATTTAAATAAGAAAATAACACTGTTGCTGTTCACTAAATCTGTGAATCCACTATGACTTTTGCTTCCATTTGAATCATCAGCTTGAAATTAATTTCTAAGATCTTCTCAATGGCATTTGACTACTGTTAGATACAGAAAGGTACCAAAGCTTGTTATTCAAAGTGTCATTTGGTACTATTTGCTTCTGTCACTAACAGATTACTGTTGTAATTTAACATTTATAGTGTGGTGGCATGCCTGAGCCCTCAGATGCAAGTACAGGATCTACATCTGCTAGATCTCCTGGAAAACAGTAGATAAACACAGCTTCTTTCCCAGAGTGACTGTGATTTGGTTTTGTCATTAATTCCTTAGTACTCTTTGACATAAAAACATTTTCAAATGTAATAAGAAAACCATATACCAATGAAATGAGAGAATTTAAAGTGCCATTTGAGTTTAAAAGGATGCATCTACCAAATTTGTAGAGTGGAGATGAGATCACAGAATCATAGAATGGTGTTTGCCTTGAAAGGTACCTTAAAGATGATCTGGTTACAACCTCCATGCCATGGGGTGTTATCCTCATTGATAACTCATAACACGTTTTGGGAAAGCTTGTGAGGTTTTAAAGTTGTTTGGTCCAGACTGGGAAGGCCAACATAGTTCTTACTCACACAGCTAAACACTCATTTCTTGTGGAAATGTACTGACTGTGGCAAAGTTTGCTGTTGAGAATGGTCCCAGGGCCATGCTAACTCCTGAAATATACCTTGATGTGGGTTGGGACAGTTTTAGTTGTCACAACCTGAACTATAGAGACAATGCACAAGGAAGAACCTCTTTTCTGTGGGGGTGACTGAGCACTGGAACAGCCCAGAGAGGTGGTGGAGTCTCCTGCCCTGGAGATTTGCAAACACTTTCTGCATACAACCTTGGGTAATGTGCTCAGGGGGACTCTGCTTCAGCAGGGAGGTTGGATTAGATGAGCTTCAGTTGTCCCAACCTTAAATTTCTTTCTTGGAAGAAATTTATTGGTAGAAATTCCAAGGTTTTGTAGTGTTATGGCTGTGATATGGACCACTCCAGACCTGCACCCTGGTCTTGTGAAATTTTCTAGTGTAGGCACAGCTGGTGAGCAAAGTCGATGGCCTACAGAAATTTTTAGGTAGTCCTCTAACAGGTGCTCACCTCAAAATGGTCTTTGAAGTTTGATGAGTTGTTTGTTAATTTGATTCCTTGTTGCTCAAGGAAAGAAGGCTGTGCATATCAGTGCTGAAAAACAGGACTGCATTAAAGAAACACTTCACAGTGTCCCCAATTTCCTTTTGTTGGTGAAACACCCAAGAGAAATCAGGTTTTTGTTAGTTATGGTGGGATGAGGGTGCAATATAAAGCTGTATGTATGGTTGGACAGGAGCCACATGGAAGAGATGGATTCTGTGATCAGATATCTCTGCACACCATGTCAAGTTGCAGCATATTCATGACTTTTTGCAATGAAATTTTGCATATAATTGCTGTTTACTAACTTGTTGACAGCATTATTTTCCAGATTTCTGTTCCCACTGAATGTTTTATATTTCCGTTTCTTTTCCCTGAGAAGTGCTAATGTGTTTATCAAAGTCACTTGTGTTTTTTACTCTCTGTAGGTCTTGTGCATCATTCCTCTGTGCTAACATGTACCTCCTATTGTGAAATGAATCATGAGTTTATCAACATGCTGTTTTCTTTTTGTTTGAGAGCATTAATGAAGACATTTAATGACATCGTAGCTAAGATCAGTCCATTCCAGGTATAATTAAAAATCTTCCACCAGTTGGCTGTCATTTATCTTTTTCTTTTCAGCTGCACACATGAATCATCTTATGTATTGCACAGTTTTATTTCAAAAGCACCAAAGAAAAATCTTCTATTTTTTTTTTATTTCTACATATAAGTATACTTTCTCCTGTAGCAAGTGTAAATTTGTATATCTAATCTTTGAAAGAGCACCACAGAAAGACCATTTTGTCTGTTCTGAAAACCAAATTAATCATAGTGGGGAAAAATCCTATATTAATTATAAAAATATTTATAGCACCTTTTTTTCTAATAAATATCTCTTGATTCTTTATAATACTTTAGTCTCCCCTGTACATTCAAGTGCAGTTGTCGTTTTTTAAATACATGTTTGTGTTTCAATAAAAATGCCACTCTAAGCAAGAACACAAGCAAAACAAATCACTGATCCTACAATGATTTAGAGGGTAAGGGACTACTAAGTGTGAAGATGTGTTGTAAGATCCAGCTTTACTGTCAGACTAAGATTGCTGTAAGGAAAACAGCTCTAAAATATGCTGGTATCAACTACTTGCTTCCCCAACTAAATGCACACAAACAGACAGGTAGACAGTGTTTGCACATAATTATGATCAAAATTCCTATGAATATTTGTCAAATTATCTTTTTTTTTATCCAAAATATGGTTATAACACATACATGATACTAAAATATTGTATACAAACAGTGTAGAGTCTTTTGATTTTTTTTCTCCTCTATGCAGGTGTAAAACAAAATTGATCAATTTTGGCAATGACATGGTATTGCAGTGTGCATTGCTTGAGAATATTCAATTAGGTTAGGACTTTGGTCTGCTGATCTGCCATCTGCAGATATGGAAATGAATTAAACCCTTCCTTCCTTCCTTCCTTCCTTCCTTCCTTCCTTCCTTCCTTCCTTCCTTTCTTCCCCCCTCTTCCTTTTCTTCTATTCTCCCTGCCTTTTACCTATTCTTTCTTTCATCTGTTTCTTTTCTCAAGCTGTTTGATTTTCAGTTGTTTGCTGATTTACTTTTTGTTTAAAGTGAACATCCTTATCCACAATGATTGCATAAATCTGCATAAAAGCATATTTTGCAATGGAGGCATCTAACAAAACTATATAGTGTTTTAACCTTAAGCTTGGTCTGGTTGACTGCTATGAAAACTCTTACTGCAGTTTTTCTGACGTAGCATTACAACATCATAGCTTCAGGAACTGATTTTTGCTAGTGAAATGGCAAGAATGATCTCAGTAAGGTGAAAGTGTAGGAAAAATTTCATGCTTTAATGGTCAATTACAGACTAATGAAATCTTATTTCCAAATATGTGAGTCACGTTGTAAGGTTCACATGTACCAAGCTTTGTCACTAATTACCATTTCACTGTTTGACATAATTGCACTGAATCGTATGGGCTGGGCCTACCAGAAATAGTTTAATGGCTGAGCATACCTTGGCATAATTAGTATCACAGGTTCTTATTTCTTTGGTGCTTGCAGGCAAAACACTGTCTACTGTCTACAGTCTACCACTGTAGCTGTGGTAGGAAGTGAGAATGGCCATTTCTACAGAGCCCACAATATGCTACAATAACTGAGTATATTTAGTGAAGTGGGTTTGTGAACAGGATGCAGATATTGTGTGTTGTGTGTGTACTCTAAAATAAACTACTTCAATTCTGATTCTTGAGCTATATGATTACATATTGCATAATGTCTCTAGTTCAGATACGTTTAACTCAGTTATTCCTCCAGGGATTTACAAAGTCTTTAGCACATCTCTCGTTTTCTTACTGGTTGTTGTCAGTGCAAGATCTGATAGCAGTGATGTTTGATAGAGCTAAAGGGTGTAAAACATTCTTCATCTAGACAGAGCCCAGGGGATATGGAAGTAGCCAGTGTAACCATAACATTTGAGGAAGAGCTGGTCTTTCCTGACTTAGAAATACAAAACTGATTCACTCATTACAGATAATTCAAGGAAGCGTCTGGGAGGAAAGAAATTAAGATCTCCTGAACACTAAGAGCATACAAAAAGATCAAGACTTGCCTAAGAGCTTTGTAGCCAAAGAGGTGGACACATAATTACACTTGTGGTGAAAGTCAGGCTACCTATCACTTAAAGCTAAGGACTGTGTACCAGGTGCTTCTCTATTTTCAGGTTGCTACTTACAACCTCTGTGACTGAGTATTTGTAATATTTAAAGCATGTCTTTCAGAACTTGCCCTGAACAGGATCAAAATGCTCAGCCATCTGATATGGCCATCTGATATGGCAAATTCCCTGTAGAATCAGGTGAACTGGCTGAAATTAATCATCTTCTGCCAGCCTTATCTTGTAAATACTGTCAGGAGTGAATATAGGATTTCCTATCCCAAGATATTGCCATCTGAAAAAAGACATCTATTTCCCTTGTCACACTAATGCCAGGTGATCCAAATGTCACTAAGTGCCCTCATAGTTGTCCATTTCTGAGTCAAGCACTCAGAGCATGGGATGGAATGAAGCAGAACCAGTGTTCCATAATATTTGTGTTTTTCTATCGAAAGTTTGAACCCTTGAGAGTGTTTGAGGGCTGTGTAGACTGCAGTTCACCAATATGTCAGACAGCTAAAGAAGTTTTTTATTGCAAAATTTGTGACTGGGGTAACAGTGACTGATTTTTAGGTTTACAGATAGCAACCAGTCATTTCATTGGCAGAGGCTTCAGTATGAAAATAGACACCATTTGTGCCTGTGAATGGAACTGCTGAAAGTTTTGCCAGATCACACAGGAGATGTGTAAGAGCTGGATATTGGAACTTAGAGCTGCAGTGCACTTTTACAAATATTGGTCATTCTAGACCAGTCCAAAGCCTTCCTTTCTCCGGCAGACACAAAACCTGGTTGGTTTAGAAAAGTTTAAAGAACAGAATAAGCTTCTGAAGGCAAGAATGGGGAGATTCTGTGTAAGTTTGTGTGTGTGAGTAGTCGTCATCCCTGAAAGATTTTTTTTATTCAATTTTACTGTAAAACAATGTGTGATATCTTTAACAACCATTATACCCTGTTCAAAGGAGATAAAATTTTATTTATGAAACACTTTACAAGATAGGAAATTTTGGTTGTTGGGACGCCTAGTTCTTCTTTTGGAAGTAACACAGAAAAACTCTGACCTACAATTATTATGGACTTCCAGGCCTCCATCCATGTTTAGTTCTCTCTTTTATAGGGGGAAGGGCTCTAGGCCATTTAATAATTCTTTTCTGTAACCACCTTGTTTAGTAAACTATCCTGTTTCTCAGAATGTGCTTCATCCTTTTTTTTTTTTTTTTTTATGTACAGTCGTTTTTCTTCCTTTTTCATTTTCTGCCTTGTGAAAAGGGTATCATTTAGGTCAAAATGGGATCACAGAATGTGCTAGGGAGTGCCTGACAATATTACATAGCACAGATAGCTGGATCAGTGTGAACACATTTGACCAGTGCTGTATTAACATACTAATGTGATATGAAAGTAGTGTTCATATTCTACCAGTAACAGCAAATGCAAATGGCACGTTAAGAATATGACTCACAACTGCTAATGTGATAAACTGTTGATTTTTCATGAGTACAGCAAAGCTGTTAGCAGCTGCTTAGCTTACCTTCAGCCTCAGATGCTGGACTGCCAGCATTTCAAGAAGCTCAACATGTTAAAAAAAAAAAGGCAAATACACCTATTCCCACCCAGACTGACAGGGATTCCTTTTGTTGAGCAACTCTGATTCTCCCTATGTTGAAAACCAGTTCAGACAATCTTGAGCAAACTATTCACAAGCCTTCAATATGTATTATTTTTCTCACTAGAGTTTTTGGGAAGAGACTAGATGGAGGCAGTAACATTGAGATAAGCCTTATCAGAAGGTATGTTATGGAGGAACAGCTGTCTTTTTAAACCCTGCTCAGATATATGGCCTCACTGGCTGCATTTGGGGCGATCATTTATCAGAATTCTCCTGGTCATTTTTTCTTTTTGTACAGAAAAATATTTGTCTTGCCAGTTCCATGAAAGTCTCCAGAAGTTCTGGCTAACTGACTGCTGCACCTATTGTGGTACCTGTTGGTATCAAGCCTGGTGTATCCACGACATGGATCTTGTTGCCTAGAGATAAGAGATTCGTTCCCACATGTTGTGCAGCAGAAGTGTCCATATTTCACAGCTGATAAAGGAAGTCTCCAGGTGATGATCCGGGCTTATGTTCAGTTTTTGGGGGAAGGTGCATTTGTATCTTGGTTTTGATCCAGTGGGTAAGAGACCTACATTTGTTTCTATTGCAGCACAGACTTGTTTTATGAGGTTCAAATTATTTTCTATAGGGTCAGTTATCTTTTGAGATGTACATCCTATTTCAAATGTGAGCTATGGTCAAAAAAGCCATTAAAAAATCATACAAATAGTATATTATACTATACAACCACAGGTTGTATATATATATACAAAGGCAATCTTATTTAATCTTATTTGAAGAATTGTGAATATCTCAGAAAAAGAAACAACTTAAAAGCTATCCAAATCGGTTTTATATTCACAAATTTGAAAAAGTATGCACTTGCAACGTTGTCAAGTGGGCTTGATAGATTTAACACTGAAAATTCTAGGAACAAATTTCATTTAGAAGGTCTGTCTCTAAAATCTTGTTATAACATTCCAGTGTCTGGGATTTGGAACTGTATTTATTTTATATGAATGAAAGACTGAATGTGTGATGCCTTTCCTTATGGAGTGAACATAACTTCTAAACTTAAGTTTCCTATAAATTCTTGTGCTTAAAAATACAGTTTCCTTAAATTCTTGATATTATTGCCTGTCAAGCCATGCATTTCAGTGTTCTCAGAAACAAAACACAAAATATACATGAAATCATTGAAAATGGATGTCTTTAAACTTCAAATGAATTTTAAAACTCATGTTTTGCAATACTATCTTTGAACTAAAATCCTTGAGATTAGGAAATTTGAATCACTTAGCACCTACATGCTTACATTTAATAACTGGCAGAGAGAGTGAAAATTATTTTATCATAAATGAAAATTTAAAATAAATTTATTTTTGGTTACTTTACTAGAAGCACAGTAGCACAATTTTAACGCTGATTCCTGAGTATCAAGCCAATCTCTCAAATGATTTAGCCTTTTCCAGACAGGTAAACCTGTATTGCTTGTGGCTGTACAGAACAGTGGATTCTGTGTGTGGTTTTAGTTGGACATTGGCATGGCTGAGTGTCTAGCATTGTTATTATTATTCCTGTAAATGACCTTAAGGCGTGGCAAAAGGGCCATAAAGACTGAATTGAATGTTAATGTGATGATGAGAATGTTTAGTTTTTCAGCATGGCATTTCCAGTTTCAGAATGAAAGCATAAGCCATCTCTTAATTGATATGGTAGGTCTCTGAAGTGGGAATTAGCCTGTGCAGCTTCATCTAAGGTGGTTGTATTCCTGTGAATTTTTACATGTGTTAACAGTAAAAAAATAGTTTTTGCAGGCAAGACTGAAGTGGGGTACAGGACTGCTTCAATGAGCTCCAGTCTTCCTTCTGGCAGATTCTGTTTCCTTTTTTTAACTCTAGTAAATTCATTATTTTAAGGAAAGGGAGAGTTTACCTGCACTGGTAGCTTGTGTTTAACTTCCACATATTTCTTCAAGCAAATGGCCTAAGTGCTTAAGAACAAGCTAAGAAGGGTAGTTATTTCCTTGGTCTATTGCTAGTGGGTGGTTTGAGGCTGTATGTTATATTCTGTGGCTGAAAATATTAGTGTGATGTTTTGATTTGATTAAGTATGAGAGCTGATAGACTAATTTGTGTTATGGCTCAGAGCTGGGCTAGTCATCTTACTACTGCGATTAGCTGGATATTTTAACATCTGCCTGAGGCCATGTTCTCCCAGTTGCACATCTACATCTACAATGCCATAGGAGTTTAAGTTAAATTATAATTTTCAACTAGTTTGGTTAATCCAATTAATCCATTTTGTTAATACATTTGAATTCCTTTTGCTTAGGCTAAGTTTATAATGTTTTAACCTAGATCAGTTTGGAACAGGGCTAAGCCAAGCCAAAATAAGGAATTATTGAACACGTCTAAATGTGTGATTTTACCCAGAAAAGGTTAATAAAATTGGGGACTGTGTTTAGGCAAAACACCTGTCCCCTCCCATCTCCCATTCTCCTAAATCTACATGTAAGTGGTAATGCCCTGAGCTACGTCTAAGCCTAATACATTATTTTGTAACCTCCTTGCAAGCTGCAGCCTTGACATCTCAGAGATGTCAGGTCTCAAAGAACCATTAAACCACTGATGGTTGGAAGCTTTTGCCATAGGAAATTAGATATATTTTGCACTACTGTATCTTTCTGTGGTATTGCTGTTGGCCACTAATGGGAGTGGGATGCTGGGCAAGCTGAACTTTTGATTTGACATGACATCGTCACTCTTATACTCTGCATAGCTAATATGACCTTTGGGCTCCACTTCCCAGGCCACAGGAGAGCATGTAGGAAGAATATCTTCCTTGAAATGAACCCTCCCTTAACAAAAATTGTCTAATCTAGGTTGAAGTCAAAGGGGAAGAACAGGAGGGAACACATTTCCTAAAGGGAGGTGGAGACAGTTTCAGAATGCTCATCCCATGGAAGTGACACTTATTTCTGAACCTATCTTATGCACCATCAGTCCTTGCACAGCCAGTGTTCCTCCTGTACACACACTTTGTGTGACGTGTGCTGCACGTGCTCGTGGGAGGAATTCAGGGCTGGCCACGGCCCAGGTGAGAGGAGGCGCTGCAGAGGGGTCATGGTCCCACCTCTCATCTTACATTAGTGAGTGACAGTGAGTGTCCCCAGGAGCAGCTCTGTCCTGTCCTTGGAGCTCTCACAGTCAGAGGGAGGGACAATATGATAAATCATGGTTTTAATGCAGAGTATCAGCCAGTTCACAAACGAAACTGCGGTTGTGAAGAGAGCTCATGGCCCATAAGTTACAGGCTGGTGCCTAAGCAGAGGAGCATGCTTGTTTCTGTGATGTTAGAGGGGCACACTGAATCACGGGAAAAAAAATGGAAAAAAATAAATACAACACATACAATTAAACAGAAGAGCAAAGCACCTTTATGTGTCTCTGGACAACCAAATCTCAGAGTTTGAAGCTTTTTCACTCTGGAGAACATGCTTGTTTTCTGTGAGAAGCAGACACACAAATACTTAGACATTATTTAGATCTAATATTCTTTGAACTTTTTGATGCCAAAAAATACCTGCCAGTTTCATGTCCTTTTCTCTTAGGGGTAAGGATGCACACAAAACTAAGTCTATACGAGCAAACTAAACTGTGCCAGTGCTCAGGCCTGAGCCCTGGGACTTGCTAATCTCTGCTGTCATGTCAGATGAACCATCACTGGCACAGACACAAACTCAGAGAATAGTCTGGGGGTCAGCAGAGGCAGAGATCTCTGCTGCTACAGCACAGGGCTGCTGGGGTCCTCCCCAGCATCTGGTCCTCAGCACCTGATGAAATCAGAGTGTCTGTCTGGAGTTGTCTTCTCTGAGTCTTGACTACACAGAGTGCTTGGCATGGCTTCAGCTTGGATTGTTAATTAGAGGTAGGATTTAACTCCAAGCGCTCCATTGAACTAGAACATCAGTGTAGTTAAATTTCTGCTTCCTCTCAACAGTTTGGCTCTTAGAAGAGAACCACATAATCCAACTAAGCCAAAATACTTGGAGGAATAAAGAAAAGAATAGATGAGCAAGTCTCGCTTTATCTTTGTACATTAAAATATGACACTGTTAGAAAGTCGTTTTTAAATGTGTGTATATAATGATGCTGTTCTAAAATTGTACTTAAAAAAATCTAAATTTTTAACACTGAGCATGTCACTGTATATATTGTTGTTTATATTACAAAACTCCCATTTTCACAGACAAGTAACTATGCTTTTTGATAAGTCTCAAAATTATATAAACATGCAGAGAAAAAATCCTATCATTCCAGCTCAAAAAGGTGTGATAGCTGTAGATACAGAACTCTAGATTCTGGCCTGTATACATCACTTATTTTTGTTGCTCTATGCTTCCTCTGAATTTTGATATAGTTGAAACAAATGCATCTTCTGTTTGAGAACTATCCCCTGCATGTCTTTCTGCCCAGATGTTTGTGTGACACTGTTCACAGAGCAATGGTATATCTGTGGTTAAATAGCCAGAATACCAGTGGTTGATCAGGGGAGTTATTGTGGATTTTATTCTAGCCTCTGGCTTGTGGCTTCATCCGTTTTTAAGTTTAACTCAAGTTACTCATCTGATGCAAATGGCTCCAAGTTATCTGTTCTATAAATGCCAGATGCTGTCATCTGAACTCAAATCTTTACTTAATGCTATAAAAGATAGCTGTATGTTACCAGCTTCTGTTATTTAAATGAGCTGAACATGTTTTGCTGATCACTTGACTGAAACTAAAGCATTGTGAGTATGTGTGCTTTGTTGTCAGCTACTAGTGAAAGATCAAAGCGATGATACTGAACACTGTCACAGACTCTAATTAATTGGCACTTATTTGCTTACATCTCAAGTTAGCCCATAAGCAGCTCCTTAAATCTGAAATAATTGGCGACTTGTTATGCTTTTTAAAGAATGTAATTTTATTTTCTACTTCTTTATATAAAAATGCTGTTGTGATTGCAAGGAATACTGATTCTAAATCTTCTGATCTAATGAAGTAATTTATGATCTTAAGGAACACCCTGCAAATGTGATGTGAACATGTTTTGTGATTGCATTGCCCTTAAAAGAAACATTCCAACAGCAGCTCTTAATTCATAAGATATATCACATTTATTCTAGTGTTGAAACAGAGTTATACTAAACATAAATGCAGGATGTCTCAATTGTAGCTTCAGTTTCAGTCCCTTTTCAAAATCCCCAAAGCACCAAGGAAAGCTCAGATTTTAAAACTCAAAAATTCCAGCTTTAGTCATTACCAATTAAAATTGTGGCTAATTAGTGGGCAAATAGAGATGAGTTTGGGATTTCTCATTAATACCAACAGACGGGTATCCCAATAAAATACAGAAAATACCACTGTGGTCAATGTTAACTGTTTTCTATATTTTTTTTTTTGTAAGTCAGTCCAAGACTGAATGAGTCAAAAGGTGGAACTAAAGCTTCATCCTTGCTGCAGAAAGTTATTGATATAATTATGACAAGTTTGAAAAGCTATTGTGGGCTTTTTGTTTCGCTGGGTTTGATTTTGTTTTGTTTTGAATTTTCCTCTGCATACCCATTAAGCAACTTCTTATTAAGTTTTGCGTGAAATCAGTTTTGTTAAATGTAATGAGATTTCTTTGACCAGCTGCCTGGAAGTAAAGTTAAATGTGAAAATTGTGACATCTAAAACTATTCAAGTGGTCTGTATGAATATTTGCATTTTTCATATATGTTTATAGAAAGACAGATTCCACATAAATTTTTAATCTAATTAGTGATATATTTTCAAATCCAAGAATGTTCGTAGTTCATTGAATGGACATTCAAACCATAGCAACACACAAAGAGCAAAATAATTGTGACTTATTTCCTATCAGTCCTCTTAGGTATAACTGAAAGTAATTGCCTCTCAGATCAAAGTCTACTATTGCAAAGCAAATAACACAAAAAATTATTTTCCACAAAATTTTCTGAGTACCAAAACAAGTTTCATATACCATTTCCTAATAGAAGAGCTACAGACCAGAGCCTTTGTACAATCATTTAGCTGGTGTGAGCTCAATGCAAAACCTTGAGATTTATTTGGTGAAATAAATAGATGAAAGGTCTAAGGAGCTTGTGACAACTTGTGGGACAGAGCAGAGAACAACAAAAGAGTCCAGGTGACCTGAAACTTGTTGATAGCTTCTTGCTGCTTGTGCTGCTGTTATCCAGGTGTGTAAGAATTGTATGGTCACTTTTGGGATGACTCTCTGTCCTCACTGGTGGGACAACGTATTTTTCATATATTTAATGTGATAACTAGTTGCAAATAAAGAGACCAGAAGCTTTCCAGGAGCTTTCTGAGAGCTTTCCAAGTGTGTGAAAGGTGGATATGTACTCTTCTTCACATGGAAATGAACTTCAGAAACTCCTCACCATGAGTACCTGCATTCTCTTTGATCGACTGAAAACTGGTTTTGCTTTGGTGGTAGTGACATGATTTTTATAATGAAGAATAGCTGGAGAAATGTGTATTACTTCTTGATAATACTTGAATTTTTGTCCTTTTCATTTTACTTAGTGGCTGCCTGAGGATAAACAAGAGAAAAAGGATCTTGGTTCTGGGACTTCTTTTACCTTATACTCACTGAGACAACAGTGAGCTTTCTGGGTCATGGATTTACTGAATCATAGAATCATTATGGTTGGAAAAGACCTCGAGACCATCAGCTTCAACATTTGACTGAACACCTTCACATGAAGTAACTCATAGCACTAAGTGTTACATCCATTCATTTCTTGAATGCTTCCAGGGATGGTGACTCCACCACATCTGTGGGCAGCCTGTTCCAATGCTTGACAACACTTTCAGTGAAGAAATTCTTCCTCATGTTCAATGTGAACCTCTCTTGGTACAACCTGAGGCTATTTCTTCATGTCCTGTCCTGGAAGAACAGCCCAACCCTGAGCCTCCTTTTCTCCAGGATAAACACCCCCAGCTCCCTGAGCTGTTCCTCATCAGACCCATGCTCCAGACCCTTCCCCAGCTCCGTTGCCCTGCTCTGGACACACTCCAGCACCTCAATGTCCTTCTTGTAATGAGGAGCCCAGAACTAGACACAGGATTTGAGGTGCTGACTCACCAGCACCAAATACAGAGGGACAACGACTTCCCTACTTGTGCTGGCCACACTATTTTTGACACAGGCAAGGTCAAATGAGAGGTAAAGAAACTAAAGGGCTGAAGTATCAACAGAAGATTTTCTCATGCTTTCATATTATCACAGATCAATTGCAAAGTTTCTGTCCCAAATGACAAAAACTTCCAACTTATCACTCTTTTTAAAATAAATGAATGGTTATATGATCAGAGATATATAATTTGTTTAAATATGAGTTATAATTGAACACACAATGCCATAAAGTATGGGTTTAGTTGCAGCTGGAAATAATCTGCCATTCATTTTGAGTTTAAAAAAATTTGTCTTTTGCTGTAAGGTGTAACGTGTCTTTGTCGTGTGTCTCTCAGTTATACTTGGGCCTGTTGCATTAAGTTGCATGAAACAGTTGTGGATCACTTCAAGGTGCAGCAAAAAGCTCAGGCAGGGTAACTTTTTGTTTTGTTTTGTTTGGTTTGTAGGGGTTTTTTTGCTGTTTTTGTTTTTATTTGTTTTTTTTTAAGAAATGCATTGCAGAATTCCAGTAGAAAAAAATCAGGTCACCTCCAGCAGGAAAAGACTAGGTCACTGCCAGAAGGATCACAATACAGGGATGTAGATAATCTTAATGGGGTGCTGATAACATCTTTGATGCAGCATCATTTCTGCTAGCTCTTTATGGTCCTCACATTGATTTCTTCTATTAAGTTTAATTTTCTCCTTATGGATTCAGGCCCAGAGAATGGAAGTGAATGACCAAAAGATACATGGTTTTGTTAGGAAATCTAGGCTTCATGTTTAATATTTCTTAATCAAATACAGACTTGAATGATGTCTTCAGCTCCCTCTGCTTGGGATTTTAATTGGCTGAAGAAGAAACCTCAGAAAGAACCTCTTTCCAAATAAAGTTCCCAAGATCATTTGTTCTTCCTCTTAAGATTAATTTCCTATACAGGAACTGAGAAATAAGATGAGAAATGTGCAGAGAAAGTATTCAGCAATGAGTAATATCCGCTGGTAAATTGGAGGACTATTGGTTCTACGCTGTGATTGTCACATCTTTTTAAACACACTGATTAATGGGTAGATCTATTACTGAAAGCATGCATGCTTACTTTATTCAGAGAAGTAGAGTGTATGTCACCACTCCAAGGCCTGTTTTTCTAGCACAGCATTTCACATTGACAATGTTATAACTACTGACAACTCAATGGAAGCAAGACAGCT
This sequence comes from Climacteris rufus, assembly GCA_013398175.1. Taxonomy (NCBI): domain Eukaryota; kingdom Metazoa; phylum Chordata; class Aves; order Passeriformes; family Climacteridae; genus Climacteris; species Climacteris rufus. Next base: position 467,317 of record VZRZ01000657.1, read on the forward strand.
AACTCATAGCACAAAGTACTAAAAATACAGCATGATCTGTAAGTGATAGAAGCTGACATATAAGAAAATATCAGTGGGATAATTTGAATCCAATAAAGATGAAGTTGTCATCAGTATTTGGATACATATTCTTAGACTAAACATTTTCAATTGTGACGGTTCCATATTCTTTTCTTCCACCCTGTTTTGTGGCCAAGTGTGTTATTTGGAGAACAGCATGTGGAAACACTATGGAAATGGCAATTCTGTGAAATACCATTTGAGAATTGAGACACACTTTTAAACAAGGAATGGAATTCAGGTCAAGCATCACAAATGAAATGGTTATTGTAAAAGCAGTGAGAGCTAGCCATCTGCCACTGCAGCACTCAAAAGGGCTGAGATACAGGGTCTCTGCAAAGATACTCCTTAGTGCAGGATCAGCTAGGCCCCACAGAAGGCTCAGTTACAGACATTAATATAGCAACAGATTTTCTAAAGGGCCAGATATACTACATGGTTACAAAATGCTGTGCTTGTGTCCATGGAGTAAAGTTGAGCAAGGAGAGGAACAGCATTCTGGTCATTTTAAAACAAGGTAATTTGTGCCCCTTAAGGAAATGATCCTGAATTATTTACTCGGAGTCTGATTATAGCTCCTTTTCTTGGCATGAATAAGATGTTCTGTGTGTTGGTGCCATGCTGAAGATTTAAATGTCCCACACATTTGATCCAGGCTGGGGCTGTGGCAACTACTGCACAGCTGATGACAACAAAGGCTGGTTTCAAGCTCATTGTCATCACCATGGTGTTACACCGGATGAATGGGTGGCATTGATTCTGATTGGCATATTCATTCACATGCATTCAAAGCTCATGAATTTTACTTAACACGTCCCTTTGCTTATTGGCTGGGATTTAATTGGAGTGATGTATTGCAGCACTGCTAGATGAAGTGGAACAGTTTCTTTTTTTTCTTTTTTTTCTTGGTGGTTTTTTTTTTTTTTTTTTTTTCAGTTTTTTTTTTTCCAAC
>VZRZ01000657.1:468335-481229 GCA_013398175.1 Climacteris rufus
TTTTTTCCAGTTCTCTTTCTTCCAAACCTCCCAACTAGAGACACCACAGTATTATTTTTCACAATCACCAGGGCATTTCCATGTATGGAACCTAATTCTTGGCTTTGTATTGAAGTTTGCATTTAATATTTGGAGACAGAAAAATAAATAGACAAAGGGAGAACTCACACAGATTTGAGTGTTGACTTTTGTTACTGAGTTTGCAAATTGTTTATTTAATGTTTTCTTTACATACCAAGAAAGGAAGAAGGGTTTTTTTGTACTTGTTTTTATGAATTTTTTCCAACTTTCCCATATTTTAACATCTTTCTCAGCTAGCGAATGGAGAATCCTGACCTATCAGCTAGCAGATTGTTGATATATTTTCAAAGAGTGAATAAATATGAGATTATGTGCATGCATCTAACAGATATACTCCTGTGTATATTTGAATACATGTATACACCATTGCTGTGGATTTATCAGAAACATTCAGACAGAAAAAGTCTTGAATTTTTTAGATGAAAAATGTATGTTTTCATAGAGATATCTATGTGGAATTCTTCTGTATTGCCATTTTAACCCAAAAAGAAAAATGTTTCATCTGAAAATCAAATATTTATGTTAGCAAAATCAAAATAAAATTCTTTGTTTGGAGTCAGATCTATCCAGGTCAAGTTATTTGTTTGTTGAAGAAGATTAAAGAGTTTCATTTCAAGGTGATTCTGCATAAACTGTGGAACATATTGGTAGAAGCTAAGTGTATCTTTGGGTCAATATAGAGACCACCCAGTGGAAGCAATTAATAGTATCTATGGTTCATGCTCAGAGCTATGTCTGGAGATCTCAAGGTTTCCTTCATTTCCTTCATTTCCTTCAAATCTCAAGGTTTCCAGAGTTCAGACAGACTCGTCTTCTTGGGCAAAAGTTATCTCTGTAAATAATGTCTGCCTGAGTCTGCAAAGGGTTTGGTATTTCTTCCCTCCCAATCTCCTTTTTCTCCATTTGCCTGGAGGAAATCACATCAGCCAGTGCATCATTCTACAATATGTTATGATGTTCTCTCTTCCTACAGAAGCTACATTGAAATAGTTTTGTGGGAACTGTTGGATGGATTGCAAACCCAGTCCACAGTGGTGATGTGAGAAAAAGTTTACACATGACTGCTGAGAATTATACATGCAGTAAATGCTGTAATGCACTACACATTAGTTCCATGCATGTGCTTAGTATTGCTGCTAGCATATATAATCAGTTAAGCCACAATCCCAGGAAACTTTCTTAATTAATGTGGGTGTAAAACTATGAGTCTGTCAGATATGTCCTAGAGGGGATTTGAACTGCAAATTATGATAGAAATGATGTGGCACTTCTTTGGCCTTAGCTCAGTTCAGCAAAAGTATAATTTCTCCACATATAGTCAAACTGGTAAAATAATTTACAAAAAAAAAAAGAAAAAGTCTGTATCAAGCACCTTTATGTGTGGTTTGATGCTTCTATATATGATTAGATTTTCTACCTGGTGTGGCTATTCTGTAATTCAATGGTATTGAATTACAACACTGCTTGTTGCCTTCAGAAAACTGCCAGACTCTACTTCTCTCTCTTCTTCCCAACTATCTAATTCACTGATGTGCTCAATAACATACTATAACTATTGAAACTCAGGCCATACCATACACAGTCTGAACATCTTCAAGACACAAGTCAGGAAAGCCACAGATAATGTAAATCAGAAATGTTTTTCCCAAATTTTGCCATGTTTCTTATTTACTTTTTCATGGTCATGACATTTCATAATTTATTTCTTTTTGTGTATTGAACCAAACACTGCTGCTTGGAGATAATAAAATTAAGATTACGGACATCTGCCTTGCTATAAGTGGTTCTTTTGATTTGTCTGGCTTTTACTGTGAATAGAGTTGTATATGCAGCGTTGTCTGTTCTCCTCAGAGATAGATATACTAACTTTTACAGAAATGCTTGTATACACCTGGGCTATAGTAAAATGAAAAAAAAAAACCATCCCTGATATTTGGTATCTCTGAACCAACAATCCACGATTAATTTGACAGAAGATATGTCTGAAAACTTGTATTTTCTTTTTCTGCAATTTCAAATAGCATTACATGGGCTGAATTGCATTCTGTTGGGACACCCCCAATTTGTGCTCAAGGGATTAGTGGACTGTAACCAAGGATGTGAGGCTTCACAGTGGCATTTTCCTGCAAGTTTTAAAGAAAATCAGACCTACCTACCAATGCTGACCACTGGTATGAAAATTCCAACCTACTGGAATTTGATGAGAGCCTTTCTATCCACTTTTCAGTGTTTGATTAACTTTTATGTGGTCCACAGAAACCTGTAATTGGATGTAAATTTGATACTGAAAGATAAGACAAACAGCTTTTCAGAAAAAGTAATAATGGATTTTCTCAGTGCTAAAATCCTTTTTCAGATATACAAACTAAAATAAATGTACTCCTTTTGAGAAAGTGCCTAAAGGTTAAAACCTCTAATAGAAAAGTGTAGATTCAAGTAGTTTGTGACAGTGCATGGAAAGCATATCTCAGTGTCAGCCATGGGGAACCAAAGCACATCACTGCACACACTGAGTTACCAGGTGGAGTTCCAGGAATGATGTTCAGACACCAACAGTTATTTTGCATCAGTTTTTTTTTTTTTTTTTCTCACAGCCTTGGTAACCAGACAAAACTCTGTTAATGATCTCACCAGTACACATCTAAAGCCACAGGCTGCAGGGGTAAAACTCCCCAGTAAATGAGGTGACACTGAGGTGGGATGTGAGTCTGGGTATGATGTGGATCCAGACACAGCCTCTGTTGGAGCTGCAGCACATGCAGGGGCCAGGGTGAGGTCTGCTCCTGCAGGGTTTAGCAGCATGTTTGGCATTTCCCTGTGGCAGAGGAGAATGCAGCTCAGTGTCAACTTGCTCTAAGGGAAAAACCACTATTTCAATCCTGTTCTTCAGCTGCTTCCACAGGAAAAGCAACAGCAACCACAACCACAACAGAGAAAAGACTTATCCCACTGGAAGGAGCAAGAAAACCCTGTGCTTTGATGCAAATGGCAGCACCAGTAGGTGCTGCTGGCTCCAGAAGCTCGGGGTTGTCCCATGGCAGGCTTTTGTGTGACTGCACATTCCAGCCCTTCAGCAGGGCACTGCTAGCTTAGCAACATTAGTGAGCTGTCAATATTTGTCTGCCCAAATCCTACCATTAAGTATGCTGCTTAGAGCTGGGCTTTACAAATAATAATTACTGTCCTACCTTCTAAGCCTCACCTAGCCTCCTACTGCCTCCTTCAGAGAAGAGATCACTGCAGCCTCTAAAGGAGACTCAGCAGTTTCTATCACCAGCATTTTTAGAAAAGGGACTAAAGATATTTGTTTGGATACAGGTGTTAGTCATGCTTATTCAAAAATTTTCATATTTACTGTACAATGTATATTTTTGCAACATTTTAGCCACCGTCATATGTTTTCTGTTAAAAGTGCATGGAATGTTACCTGTTCCTCTATGTGTCATCCTTCCCTTACTTCTCTCAGTCCTGCTTCTCTGGCAGTTCAAAACCACCATATGGATGACATAGAAGTTTCAGCTGGCTAGAATGAGAAGAAATGAGCAGTTTGGGCAGCAGCAGATGCTGTAAGAAAGTAGAAGGGAATAACCTTCCAGATGTTGCAAGAAATCAAAATATGGCTACTCTATTTTGCCATAGTCATAAGCACTGGGTCTGTCACAGTCAGCGGGACTCCTAAGAGCTGCCTGTCCTTCTCGTTCCAGTCCCCAAAGTAATGATTTTAAATTATAATGACTCTATATAATCAATGTTCAGAATCTGAGGGGTATTTCTATGTATAATACTGGTTTCAATGGGAATTTGACACATATTTAGCCAAGATCTGGATCAATGGTTACCCCACATAGCTGAACACAAGGCAGGGAATGAAATACAAACAGGAACAAATAGCTAAAAGTGAAAGTAGCAAGAACTCTTTGAATTATCTTAACTTGGCATTGCCAAAGAATGTTTGGCATGATCTCAGGACTATGCTGTCTAGCTTGTCATCTCTGTAAGCCTTTACTTCACCTAAATACTTCTGTCCGAAGTGTTGGCACATGTGGACTCCTGCACTGAGCCAGGTGAAGCACACTCAGCCACCCACAAAGAGGTGACAGAGACAGACTGAGAAGTAATTTGAGCAATGAGATAGCAGGCGAAGAAAGATAATTCTGTAGTAAGTACCAAATAGATTTCCCAAAAACATGGGTTAGGAAAAAGCAGAAAATCAATGAGATACATTAAAAATGATTTAATGATAGCTGTCTTCAGGTAAAGGAGTGCAAGGGCCCAATGCAGTTGCCCATAAATTAGTGTATAGTGCCTTTTGAGATGAGGTAAGGTGTTGGAGATGTCCAGGCAAGACTGCAGGTGTGGCATGGGACCTGTGCTGACCTGGGGCATATTGGAGTTGCAGCAGGAGACTGGATGTCATTTGTTATGGCACCAGATGCAGGATCTCATGTGGGACTAGATGCCCTCATGTAGGGGTCTCCAGACCCAGATGAACATAAATACTCTTCTAACTAATGCTGAACAGAAATTGTAAAGATTACACTTCTGTGATAAGAAATAGAAATAAAACATATTAATTCTTTTAATAAGAGAGGAATGTTTCTTTTTGAAACACAGTAGCCTTTAATACATATACCCTACTCACTATAGAGAAGTGTGCATACTGTAAATAATGTAGGTTTAATGTGATGCTCAAAAGGATGTGTCTGTTGATGAATATTCTTATATGCTTAGATATATATAAATGTGTACTTTCATGTGTCTTTAGATCTGTATGTATATACAGTTAGAGATACACAGGTATATCTATTTCTAGGGTCTAAAAGCAGTGTGTGAATCTCAATATACATTGCTGTCAAGCACAGACATATTGGTGTGAGAACAAGTGGATATACCCTTCTACATAATAAAATACATGCGTGGGGACACATCCATACCTGCACAGGCATTTATACAGTCTGTCTCTGCATGAAATGAAAGGCAGTCATGGGTATCACGTTAAAGCTTCACCAGTATATATATTTTTTGTTATGTATCTGTGACCTTCTTAGGTCAGAAGACTGAGCACTGAGTAGAATTGGGCTGTCAGCCTACAGTACCAGCTTCCACTTGGTTCCAGCCTTGCTTTGTCTGTGGAGGAGGCTGGTAACAGTTCAGAGTTTGCTGGTGTGATAGGTGAGCTGCATCTGTCATGGCTAATGTCCTGAGACAGTTGTGCCTCCTTTTGTTTCCGTATTCCCTTGAGGACACGTTCTGGAGGCATAGCTGTGTTTACCCTGCAATTTTTTAAAATTTTTTTTTTACAAAGTCAGTAATCATGTTTGTTTTCCTTCCTTCCCAGCACTGTTTACCAGCTTTGGTGTGGTGAGATGACTAAGTCAATATATATTGAGGAATACATAACAATGTTGTAATGAGAATTAGCGGTACTCTGAAAAGGCAGAGACATTGGCTGCTATGTTTTGCACTGTTTAGTCTGGGGGTAATGAAGAGCTCACAGATGACCTGATTTCATTAAAGTAGGTCAGATTTGACTGAAACATAGCTATGGCTCTCTCCCAGCAGTGCAGTGTCTTTCTCCCCCCCATCACTGCCTCAGCTACTCTGCCTGTCACCTCAGCATTTGAAATCTTTCAGGGAATTACCTTAGGGTTTTGTTAGTATTTTAGCCACATATATACTACAGAACTTAATTTCCACCGCTCTCTGTGCTTTCTGGCAGAAGATGTGTGGTGGAAAGGATGACCATACTTCTGTCTTTACTGCAGGAGAGGCGATCATGTGAGAGGATGGCATGTTTGATAAGATGGAATTTATGTACCATGGATATTTCTCAGTGAAATTCGATCTGGACAGGATACTCGCCAGTCTTACTGTGGGGCAGCTGAGTCAGATTGACCCTACATTCATGCATGGCTTTCATCTGTTTTTATATTTATTTGCCCAAGTTTAACACTGGAGTAGGTAATTCAGATTTGGCAATGTCATAGTAGAAAAACACCTTTAAAAAGGTACTAAGAATGTCTTCACTAGCCTTTGTGCTTACAGATGAAAATATATTACCAGATATAAGGATTAGTCATAACTTCTGATGGGGTGGATGTGAGATGCTGGAAACAAATACAGAATTAGGTATTGTCATCCCACAGGATGTCTGCTAAGAGAGTTTCCTTCTAACATCAGTGGGAGTAAGGTGGGATCTATAGACCAGACCTAAACAAAGACATTAGGGAAGCTATTCAGACAGTGTTCAGCTTGAAAAAAAATCAGGCCCTGTTAGGTGGAAAAAAATGATACAGCAAGATGTATATAACCTTTCACTGAAAGATTTTGAAAACACCAGGCTGATAAACATGCTCAGGTTTGCTGTTCAGCTTCTAAAACCACACTGATCTTCTACCATGAAATATTGTTGTTACTTTTATTGCAGCCTTTCTATAGTTATATGATTCCCAGAGAGACACAATATCCTATGTTTAACTACTTGTCCTTGTTTAAGACTATCAGTTTTTTCATGTCAAAATGTCTCTGCAAAGGTGTCAGTCAAAATATACTGCCTTTCTTTTGCAGCCGTATTACATTTAAGCAGAGGCCTATGTAATGGCTGAAATTTAGGAATTCCACTTTCCCAACTCCCTCCTCCTCCTCCTCACTTCTCTTTGTTGCTGTTAATTGTTGTGATTGTGCCTCTCATGACTTCTAAAGCAAGTGTTTTGTTCTCCCATTTGCTTCAGGTCATTACAGTAAAATCTTTTCATTCCTGAAATCTTTTTTCCCCCCATTAGTCCTGAGACAAATAAATTGATTGTGATTTTCAGAGGCAACTGGGGTGGTCAAGCAGTTCCCAGAGAACTCTGTAATCAGATTACTTGCGTAAGTAATCTGAGGACTGTGAGCTTTTGAAAATCCCAAGTCTTCTGGCTACATTTTGGCTTTTAAAATTTTTTTTTTAATTTGCTTTCCCTTTACAAAGAATATAGTAGCTTTACACAGCTTGCACCATAATAAGTAAAACCAACATGTATTCTAACATAAAAATATCATGTCTTGTTTAACTTAGGAAAACAGGACCTTCTGGATCGTCAAGTCCTGTCTTCTGCTCTTACAAGCCATTGAACAACATTATTTTGTCCATATATATGTGTGTGTATATATATATATATATATGTTTATATCAGGTTCTATTGCCAAACAACTTCCATTTTCTGCCCTGATCCAGCATTCTCCTTCAATAGAGGTCTGTTTGAACTGAAATACTTCCCAGAAACTTGTTATATCAGATAAAAGCTATGTTTAAAATAGTAGATAAGATTTTAACTAAAATTTAAAAATTGCCATTATATAATATAAAAGAACAAGAAAAGCTGTGTTTTCTTGAGAGGTTTTATCAAGTGAAGCATACATGTTCTTGTGGTCTTTCTGTGGCTTGGAAGTCTTTGTTCTAATGCTTCGTCTGCTCTCCTGACAGGTCTGCCAGTCTGTGCTGTAGGGATGTACCAGAGCAGCACTTTGTCAGTGAGAAAGTAGCATAGGACACACTGAAACGTTTTGCCTGTGAGCTTATGGTACGAAGAACAACTCAAGAGAAAATCAGCCTCATGCCAACTAGAACAACCTCTACTGAGCAATGCCATAAGGCTTGCCCAGTTTGGGATGTTCAGGGATGGTAGTGGGAATTTTGGCCATTCTTTACCTCATTAATCCAACTTTTGCTACTACCTGGGAAACAAGCTGGGTTACTCTAAGGTGAATTATAATGTTGTTATTGACTACAGTTGTGTTGACAGCTTGTATCAGTTGTTTCTGTTCTAGCTGAAAGATGCAAAAGATGGGTGCTCACTGATTTTTCTCAATACAGATTCACTGGAAGGATCTTCATTTTCAGCCTCAGATTCATCTTTTACAAGCTTCAACAAAGCCCTAATACTTTAGTTTACCACTGCCCTCAAATCAAAAGAGGGAGATCAAAAACCCTGTCTTGAAAAGATTATGCAACTCAGTAGGACCTGATCTTGTTGTATTATTGCATCCATTACAACAGCACAGTTCAGGCAGGTGTTAGTTTCAATTAACCTGGGATTCAGGTATTCACAACATCTTGTCTGCCAATTACTCACACAATTACATGGCCCAGGACTGTAGAATAGAATCAGCCATCATACTAGGCATGTGTGATTACTGAAGAAAAGAGGAATTCAGAGGATGTGTGAGTAAAGCACAGCTTCAATGATCATGGACAAAAGTGGTCTTTAGTGAAGAAAGCTTATTTACTAGGCTCTTGCTGATCTCTTGAATACAGGAACTGTGCCAATAGTGTTTGTGTGACACGCAGATGCCTCACAGCTGTCTGTTGTTTTTGTGTTCTTATTCAGTCAGTAGGTAAAGTGAGAACTTATTTAGCATTTTTCAAGGAAGAAATTGAAAGGCATTCCAGGGAGCTAATGGCACAGCCATGTATGGCAAGAAATCAAAATATGAGAGGGAAGCAAATGTTAAATCCAACTTTCTCAGACCAGGATGTCGGCTGAAAAAGACAACTGCTGACATTTTGACCTGAAATATCCACTGACTTGGTCAATATGAATACCTTTTTTGTATGGCTCTGTCACTGTACTGTCAAAAATCAATCCACCATGGGCTTCCACATAAAGATCCTTTAAGGTCAAAGGCCAAAGGTCTTTCTGAGTCTTAAATGCCATGTATCTTTGTACTATTTTAAGCTATAATGCCAAAGAAAACGTGAAATTACAAATGAATGTTGTGAAAAGTAACAAGTAACTCTATCATCTAAAATTATATATACTTAATTATATGTATTTAATGTCATTGAAGCTTAATGACAGCATTCTGAAGGAATCAATAGAAAGGCAAGCTGTTTCTTTCTGCTCACCACATAGATCCAGACTATGGCAGCCTAAAACACTTCCTAGCAAAATAACTATTATTTTCAGTGGAAAAAATTGTGAGGAAGGACACTGCTCAGGTCTGATGGCAAAATATGGGCCTTTATTTCATCAGGAAACTGACGTGAATATGATATAAAGCTAATATCATTTGACAGTGGTACAAGTGTGCTTCTTATTCCAAGGGAGAACCTAGGTTGTTATAGCCTACTTTTGTCATGGGAAATTTTTGATATGTGTGATAGATTTTGTAGTGATTTTTTTTTAAATACAGGAACCTCAATAAATGTAATGCCTATTCTTAAATTTCTTCAACATTTTCTTACTAAGCACAAATATTTAAGCAGGGAAATTCCCAGAGGGCATACATATTCAAATATTTGAATTTTTATAGAAACCCTTTGCTCCTAGTAGAATGCATAGTATATGACTTAACTACTTTACTATGGCTAAGACATAATTTTATGCTTTTCTATCTGTGCTTGTGTGTATATTTATTTACACAGGTAATTGAAAAAATAAATTATATGTTTTGTAAATACGATATTGAGAGAATTTTGTGGTTTTCTAATAAGGGAGTTAATATGGCTTCTACTGAAATTCTGCATTTTATTATACCAAGATAAGGCAATTTGAATGTATACCAGTTCTCTGGGAACTACAGCACCAAAAGCTCAGGGACATTTGTCCCACAATGCAGCCTTTTCTATAAGTCATATCCATACCCCTTATATCAATCACAGAAATAATCTGTTTGACAGCTATGCGTTTAGGGCATTGTGATACATGAAAGTTCCAGATTAATACATGAGCTCAGAGTTATTTGCTGTCATGAAAATAACAGTTTTAATGCAGTTTGAGTGTTGTCTGTATTCAGAGATCAGGTTTAAGAAAAGCAATCAGTGCCCAAACCTATTTCTACTGTTACATACTGTTTTAAATTACATGATCGTTTTCCAGACGACATGTAGGTTTTTCTAATCATATGACCAAGGCAGGAATTAGATGGTGACTAGAAAGGTTTATTCCTAAACAACCAGGTTTATTCCTATGCTGGCAAATATATTGCTAATGGGAGACTTACCCCCCTCCCACCCAGTGGCACTGGTGAGAAGTAACAGTCTCAGGAAAGGTTCTTCTTGCCTTTTATTTAATATCTCCTTAATATCTATAATATTGCTGTCCATTGAAGGACATTTCAAGCTTCTCAGAACTTCTGTAGGCATTTTGGAGTGTGGCCAGGGTATCCCCTTTCTGTGGGGGAGGAGGTGTCAGACAAAAGAGAAGAAGAAACAGAGTGACAGCGATGAGTCATTTGACTCACATAACACACATGGGTGATCTGCATCTTGTTTCTGCGCTCCCATGAACATAGTCTTGAATGCATAGGCAGGAACATCACCTGTAAGACATTGCAATTACACTTCTGAATTCTTCAGGTTTGCAAAATCTCAGTTGTAGCGGTATCCAGTCTTGTTTGGGCTGTGTGTTACAGGGACCATGTAACCCAGCTGGACAGAATCCAAAGAAAATAATAGAATGATCAGAGAATGATCCAGGAAATGTCACACTTGGAGAAAGATAGAAAGAATAATAAACTGAGAAAAGACTGCACAGATATGTTTACCTGGTGTATGGTAGGACTCAGCAGTGAGGAAAGGAATATGACCAATAGAAAGTACAGGATAGTTTAGGCTAACCATTAAAACAACCCTTCTCTTGGAAGTTCTCACAAAGCACGGGAATTAATTGCATGTCGAGGCTCTGGAGTCCCTGTTAGAAGAGGCCTATAGAAGGAGGTTAGACAAACAGCTCCCAGAAATTAATTAGACATGATCCTCTGGTGTAGGGAGATGGATCAAGCAATCTCTGGAGGGGTTTTTCAGCTCTATTCTCTCTGATTTCATCTTTAGGCAGGTACAAATCTGCCATAGTATAGCATATTGTTGCATCTGATAGCTTGTACAAGTGGCCCAACGTTCAGGATAAGCTTTGGGTGACCAGTTCACAGCTGTCAGCACTGCAAAACTCATAACCATAACTGGCTCAAATTAGCAGCCTACGTGGCAATTTTAGCAGTTAGGACAACAACATGACTGTAAAGGATGAATGATCCTTCTGCCCCAGTGGGTGTTTCTTCAGGCTCAACTAGTAGGTAGGAGTGAGGGAGCTGACAGTGCTGTTATCAATGATGAATCTTTTTTTTCCCTTTGCTATACTGCAGAGGACATGGGTCTCTGGGATTGTGCATTCAGCATCTTTCACAAGCACTGCTTTCATACACAGAATAACCTACTTGTGCTTGGTGCTCTGTACTGAAAATCATAGGAGTTTAAGTGGAGAGGATGAAGGGGGAGAGAGGAAAGATTTATGATAAGCAGGTAGTTGGCTGCTCTTTGCCAAAGGCATGTAAATAGAGCAAAATTCTGACATCAGCACGTTTTCAAACTTAGGCACTGTTGTGAGCTCTCCTTTTAGATGTATGTTTTTAGACAGGGTAGAAGGATGACCCAAGAATTCCTCTCAGCATAAATGCATAAATATTTGCATCATAGGTTTCAAGAGCAGAGAAAAAGCAGTGTTACTTCACCTTCTCCTCTCCCTGGTGTGTGTCTGTTTCTCTCGGTTTTCTACTACCCCAATGGCAAAAAATACACTTTTCAGCTTCCATGAGTGCTTCCGATTTGTAATCCAGGCCAGTCTGTGTCTCTGCAAACTGCCAGAATTGTGAAGGATTCTGGTCTTTGCCAGATGCTCATATCTGGGGTCAAAAAAAGGCTGATCTTTTGAATTCTGTCTGCACTAAAACCAGAAGGCATATGTGCAGTACCTGCCTGAGGGTCACTTGAGATTGCAAGGCTGATATATTTCTGTCTGTCTTTTCAACCAACTTCTTTGTTTCTGCCACACTGGAGCTGTATAAATTCACATTGCTTTCTTTGTTATATCTGTTTCATTTAAAATACACAGGAAGCCTTGTATGAAAGTGAGACATTCTGGAGCTTTGGCTCTGATACCTCCTGATAACAAAAACCCAAACAAATTCAGGACAGAGCATTAAGGAGACCTGTTGAGATGACACCAGTTAGAGGACACATCAGACTAACCCAGTTGGTTGGCATGTTGATGTAAATGGTGACTGTGACTGCTCAAAGGCAAACCCAACAGAACCCACAAGACTGCACAAACCCAAGAGAACCCACAAGACTGTGGAAAGGGAAATGGTAATAGTGTGATTTATCTAAAATCACAGTGCATGTAATTTGATGAAATTAGGGGGAAAAAATGAATGCTCCCCTAATTTCCACACACATATCCATCTCTTAAAAATCAGTAGGGTAACTGAAGTGGCATGTAAGCCCTGTGGCAACTGTCAGATAAATTACACAACAGTGAAGAAATGTCCTGAAAGTAATGCAATATCCAGCTAACTGCTTTTCCTCTTTCAGAAAAAGACCTTGAGCTGCTGCATTTGATTCTACTTCAGAAATGTTACAAAATTTCTCACTGAGAAGGCAGATCTGTGTTTTTGTGCATGAATAGGCCTTTTATTTTCTAGACAGGGTGCAAATGGAGGCATAGTGAAAATTATTAAAGGGCACTAACAAGGGAATACCAGTCTTTAGGCTAATTTTTGGGTAACTATTTCTATTTATTTTTTCATTAAATAAAGTCTGCAGTTGCACAGATTGTTGTTATGAAGTCCCTAAAGCCCTATAAAGCATAGTAATGTAAGTTTTCAGAATTTAGTAAGTCTAGTTCTGGGATTTTAGTATTACCTAATGTTTCCATTCTATGGTACTATGAAAGCATATAAATGGCACCTTTCATGAACCAGCTCTTCTGAGACCAGCGGGCCACTTCTGCAGTGTGCGGGTGGATCTTTCCTAAAACATGTGCAGACACACAGACA
>VZRZ01000657.1:481765-583683 GCA_013398175.1 Climacteris rufus
ACAAACACACACACACACACACACACAGACACAGACAAACACACACACACACACAGAGACACAGACGCACAAAGACACACACAGACAGACACACAGACACACACAGAGACACACACACATAGAAACAGATGCACAGACACAGACACACAGAGACACACACAGACACACACAGACACACACACACAGACAAACACACAGACACAGACAAACACACAGACACACAGAGAGACAGACACAGACACACAGACACACAGAGAGACAGACACAGACACACAGACACACACATGCACGCTATGACTGCTCCATTATGAACGCTTTCATAAGAAAGCAGAATTGTCCCACTCACAGCCATTATATCTGATGACATTCTTAATACTGGCCATTGTGTGCAGAAAGAAGCTATTGTCTCAGGTTGCATATCTGCTGACCAAAGCACATGGAATGAGCACAGCTTTGGACACACTGAGCCTGGCCCCAGGGAAGAGCTTAGTGGTGAGTTTGTTTGAATGTCCTCATTCAGTGGTGAGCTCCAAAGAGGAAATGCCCACCATTATGTAAGGGTTGCCATTTATCTAAAGTTTGGAAAAACATTGTTTGTTCCTTTCTGTTCACAGAGGAGCTGGGTCTTATTTAAATGAAGACACGGTGTAAATGAAAAATTGCCTGAATAGAACAATAGACAAATTAATATTTCTGTTTTAGAGGTCCATTAACTCACCTACACTGTCTTTCTAGTAAGCGATCAGCAAATAGTTTCAAATACAAAACTTTTCAAGAAGGTATAAAGACTCGACTTCAAAAGAAACAGAAAACACCTTTATGTTCCTATATGTTACGTGTACCTGGACAGTTTTGCTTTGACAATGATTAGGAAAAATCACATGACACTCAAACAAAAATGCCAGAAATCATGTAAAAATAACTTCAGAAAGTCACTGGAGCATTTTCCATTTTTCTTATTTTACTGAACTCTTACTTACACTCAATGGGCATTATTCAGCTTCCAATGACCCAAAAAAATAGAAAACAGTGCATTCAGAGTAGTGTGAAATGATTTATTAAATAATTAAATATTAAAGTATGATTATTCCATTCTCTGTTTCTGAATTATTTCTGAAGTAATTCTAGTTTCTGTGAACAGTATACTATTTTAAAATACTCATACACTGGTTATTTTGTGTTTGTTTATTTTCATATTTAGTCTTCAGAGTGTGCTTAGATCTATAGAGCCATAGATTATGAAGTCATAAGGATCTTTGCAATCATCTAGCCTGAAATATATATTTTCAGTTTGAACCTGAGTAGGAAATGTTTTGAGAAACATTTGGTCTTGATTGAAAGCATTTGTTAGTTGTTTCATTAGCTAATTACCCTCACTGCTATGAAAAGTTGTTCTTAATTTCTAGCATTAGATTTTTTTTTTAGCTTCAGCTTTCATCCACTGTATTTTATGTCTTGGACCAAAGAAATAAGAATCAAAGTTTTTCTTTGTGTCCTTATAAACTTTATCTTCCCTCTCAGATTGAGTTTCTGGAATCTTTTGGTGCAGGGAAAGTTCTTTTACTGGTTCTTCTCTGAATCTCCTTGGTCCTTTGAAAACCTTTGAAACAATGACACAAGAGCTAAACAAAATACTACAGGAGCAGTTGCATGAAGGTCAAATTCTGAGATAACATGAACTTTGAGCACTTATTCAAGATGATTTCTACATGGCCAGGTTGTATTATCCCTCCTAAAAACATTGACACAGGAAAGCTTTGATCAACATTACTCTTGGCCACGTTCACATGAAATTTGTCTGCAGTCCTCCAAGCTGTGTAACACAGGCCTGAACCTCTCATGATTTATTGCTATCACAATGATCACTTGATTATAAAGTGATTATAAGCTGTGATTATTTTATGGTTTATTACAGGTTTTTTTTTAATAAATCATTTGGCAAAATACAATTAAGAATAATTCCATAGAAGTGGTCTGATTTTTGTAACAATATTGTGAGGGATGTCTGTTTTCTGTTTCTAATTCAAGGGTGTATGTCCTGTTAAATTTTAATGTGCCACACTGATTTAGCATCATCTAATTATATGTAAGGTAATTTTAAGTTGAAAGTCTAAGAGGGAAGACAGCATTAATACAATTTTCTTAATCAGTAGGCCCACAATACACAAAAATACATTCCTATTTTGACAGAAATTGTTTTCTGTAGATTTCTGGATTGACATCAGCTGTTTTTCCTTCATTAACTCTTTGCCTAGTCCTGTATCAGGTGGGACTCAATTCTTGTTTTGACTGAGTTCAATGCCAACCTGACAGCTTATCATTAAAACAGTCTTCTTGCTATACTTTTCAAATATTTGCATAGCATTTTATTTCCTTACATTATGGAACTTCTACAGAAAACCTCAAAAAATCTGAGGTAGCCTTATTACTGAAATGTGATTTGGAGACATTAAAATTTACAGTTGTTTTGTAAAAATTTCTTACATTTCTATGAGAAATCTGCTCATCTAGATTCTAATCAAATAAAATGGAGATATTAGTTAAAAATTCTTGGGTATATTGAACTGTTTAAATTGCTGCTACTGCGTTCTCTTGGGAAGAAAGAAATCAGTTAGGCTTCTGTTTTTCTCTCATTGTATGTAATATGCATTTCTTCTTAAAAATGTATACTTCATCATTTGCCCTTCACCCTGATAAACCTTTATTTCTCTGGGTTCATGTCTAGCTTACAAGCACTGGAGTAGAGAGGAAAAGGTACAAAAAGAACAGCAAAAGTGATCGATGATATGGAACCTTTAGAAATGAGGAATGACTCGGTTGACTGGCACTCAGCCTTGTGAACAGATGAGTGAGAGGGCATGTGGTGCAGGGCTGCAAAATTATGTAGGTGCTGGAGAAGGTTAATAAGGAACTATAATTTTGTATCTCTTTGACCATAAAACCCAGACAGTATCAAATAAAACTAACAACTGGCAACTGAAAACAGGGACAGGATTCTTCATGAGATGTATAATTAAGCTGGGAAACTTTTTACTGTTGAATACTTGCAATGCTCAAGCTTTACATGGATTAAAAAAGTAATAAATCCACACGGAAGCCAATCCTTTCAGGACTGTTGAATGCAAAGACAGTTGCACCAGATGAGGAAGTCTTTGAGCCTCAAAGTACTGAAATCTAGTAGTGTATTCTAGGGATTCATTGCCAGAGGCATGCCCTGTCCTGCTACTCTTTCCTAAGAGCATCTGCTGCTCATTGTTGTATTATATTAACTACCAGCCTTGTCTTGACCTAGGATGGCACTGCTCTTCCTAACCCTACAGCGGAACATTTGCACCAATGTTAACTCTCGTGTACAGCTGCTCAGTTGTGTCATATGCTGCTGCTTATGTTCCTTGAGTAGCTGAATATCTTTTTGTAAACAAAACAAGAAAAACACAAAGGCAAATAAGTGCATGACAAGCGAAAACCAGCTAATCCACATGCACAAATACCTTTGCTGGCATGTGAAAATGGGTATTGTTCAGAACAGCTATCTCTGCAAAGATAGTGTGACCAAAAAGCTTAGCTGCAAAAAAAGTAAGTATGATCAAAGATGAGCTAAACAGCTGCCATAAGCTGAAGAAAGCCTCACAAACTCTGCTTTTGTTCTCTCCTACTGGCTCTAGGCCATGATAACTGCACTGAAGTTGATGTGATTAATTCAGAACTACACCACTGTAGCATTAAGTTTTAATCCAGCACAAAAAACAGATGGGATGTTTCCTAGCTCCTCACTCGCTGAGTGTTTTTAATACTCCTTTGTTGTATCACCACTGCAGTATGAGCGTGAGCACTTGGAACAGCACAGGCAAGTACTGAGCTGCTCTGGTGCATTTACAGAGTGAGGTGTCAGCCCTGAGCAGGGGGTGGTTTGAAATGACTGATGTGGGGCTGCAGTCTGACAGATGGGCTACAAAGTTGTGCTACATGCAGGGATTCAGTGATTTTAGTCTGCTACTAGACTCCACAGCTCTGCAGCCTGGATGAGGCATATTTCAGGAGGTTAGATTCCCTGGGGATGATGAAGGTCATTGAGAAAGCCTATTTCTCTCCATTGACTGCAGAGGAAGCCTCTGGTGATTCGGTTAGATATAGATATCAAATTTCTGGATGGCAGTTTATCTCATTTTAGTTCCCTGGAGGACTGTTCATCTCATCTTAAAATATGTACCTAAGAAAGGTCAGATGAATTGTCATGTGAAATGGCTATTTCTCTCTACTGACCACAGAGGCAGTTTAAGGTCGATAGCTTAGACTGAGACATCTAACTTTTACATGGTTAAAGCTGGAAATGAAGAATACTGCCCTTTCGTTTCTTGTTGAATGGATTAAATGCCATGACAGATATTCTCTTACTCGATAATAAATGTAGTGTTGCATGTTTCACAAGTTGGCAAGACCTGCAAAGTCTTCATTTTAAATTAGATTTCACTCAAGATAATGTCAGTGAGCAATTAAACTATTTTCAGGAAATTCTCTATTTCCCTAGGATCTTTATGACTTGACATGAGAGCAAAGGCAACCAAAGCTGGGACAAAAGAAAGTATAAATACCAAGTGTGTCTGTGTGTGTCACAGTGAGTCACTTCCAAAGGCAGAGCAGAGTCCTAAGCTGTCTGCACTGTGTATAAAATGAGATTTCCCATGAATTTATGAGTTATCATGATGCATAGTCAAATATTAGGCTGTTTTCATAGCATAAGAGTTAGTCAACACTCTTTGAGGTGAAATACTGTTAAGTCAAAATAAAAATGTTTCCACTGATTATGTCAATATGTACCTTTAATGGAATCACTTCAAACTGCTGTCATATTAACTTACAGATTAGCATAAAAGATTTAACAGGGATTTTATTTTAAATCAAAGCTAATAATGATGCCAAATTTTGTGTTTGGTTTCAGAAAGGTTACTTAATATCTTGAAATTATACGTAATGCATTTTATTTTTGCATTTTGTTTTGCACTTCTAAAATGTAATATTATATTATACTTTAATAATTTCTTTTTTTTTCAGCATTATAAAAAAGTAAATGCTTAATAAAGTCCTTTTGCCATTTATGAACCAGAAAATTTTAGTAATTTTGACAGCTGAAAAATATTTTGAGATATTAATCTTCATTCTCTATCACATGCCAGAGTTCAGCAGGAAACTTACTTTCCCTGCAAGGCTGGGGTTTTTGGCTATTTAGAGTCTCACTGACAAACTGAATTGTCAATGGAATGTATTCATTCATTTATATCAACAGTATTGTCCCTGTCTGCTTTGTTTTCCTCTGGGTCCTTATTTTTTCATCAGCAGCTTGGAAGTGAATCAGTGTCTGCTTATTTTCTAAAGGAACTGTGAAGGGAAGGGCTGTTAATTGTCTCATAAAAATATTTGTCAGGAAAACATGTTTGTTTTAAAATGCACTTTTATCCATGAATGATCTCATGCCTTAAAATTTTCATCTTTGAAGCACATTTAAATTCTCACAATGTCCAGATGGACTATAAAACCTAAAGATGGATTCACGTTTTTTCTGTGCTGTCTCTTCCACTTCTGCCCATGTTTTCTCATTTCCTGGATGTCAAATAATAATAATAATAAAAAAAAAAAAAATCAATAGTAGTTGAGACCTGTCTCAGCATTTAACTGAAATATTTAATTCAAGTATTAGGAAGTCTGTGAAAATAGCAAACTAACAATACCCCCTGAAACAGGCAGATAAGTACCTGAAAGCTGCTGATGCATTCTGATAGTTCCTGATAGTCTCTGCTTCCATGAATAAAGAAAATCATAAAATCATGGGTTTGAAGGGTACTTTAGCAGTCAGCTAATCAAAATATATTTGTTTAAAATTCTAAAATATTTGTTGGCATTCTCAGAATTTCTCCGAGCAGGGATAGAAACAGTTGCACAATGAAAAGAAACCAAAGTGAGCTAATCCAGAAAATGGGGCTGTTTGCTTTCTCATTGGTGCTTGTGTATCTCAGAGATGAGTCTTTTGGAATAGATGAAGTTATAGCACAATAAAAATTGTATGTGTTATGAAAACACATTTGGCCATCTGCTGCATGAAAATGTGAATTGATACAGTCTGATGTAATGCTGGACATCAATGGACCAGAAGGAAGTTTCACAGAACTAGATAGTAAAAGGTTTTAAAAGGGACTTCTGTTAATCCTTTTCCCTCTGTTCCCCAACATGTCTAAAAACATACTCTTCTGTGTACAGTATTCTGAGTTTGCACATCATTATTCAATAAAATGGAGAACTAAGGGGAATTTAAAAGGTGTCTCTGTATCTTTTCAGTACAGAAACTCCTCAGCAATGTGTGGTTTCTTATAAGGTATTTCTAGACATGGAACCCTAAGTTTGCATTTATTTGTGAATCCAGGTCAAAAAGATCATGGAGAATGAGACCGAGTATAGCATTCATGGTTCTGTGGGTAGTAGCATCTCTATTTGTTATCTACTTGAATAAAAATATTAATGTCTCTTTGGGCAGACTCCCTCCAGTTTGATGATGCTTGCATCACCCATACAATCTCAGTGCAGCATAGACTCAAAGAGTCATATCCGAGGCCTCCTTCTTGGGTTGGAAAGCTTCTTAAAGATCATCTGGTTTCAACCCCTCAGCCTTGGGCAAGGACACCTTCCACAGAGCAGGCTGCTCCAAGTCCCATCCAATCTGGCCTTGAACACTTCCAGGGATGGTGCATCCACAGCTCCTCTGGGCAGCCTGTGCCAGGGCCTCACTACCCTGACAGTAAATAATTTCTTCTTAATATCTAATCTAAATCTACTCTCTTTTAGTTTAAAGCCATTAGCTGAGTCTTTCTTCTGTTCTTTTATAAAACTAGGAAACACTAGCTAGTCTACTGCTGTGACAAATAAAACTAAATTTCATTTGTATCATTTGAGAGAGAATTAAACCATGCTTGGATTGTTTCCTCTTATGCATAATTCACAGTTTTAATTTTTAAACCAACACAAATTCTAAACAGAAGGTGACTCCAAGGTGGGTCTGGAAATATTTGCAGAAATGCAAAACAGTGTGTTACAAACAAATTAAATCTACTTTTGGTGTCTATCTCAACTTTTTTTTTAATTAAAAAAAAAAAAAAGGGCACAAAAATCCTCTGTGGATGGGGAAAAAAAAAAACTTGTCAAAGAGTTAACCCTGACATGTTTAGCTGGTAGTCCTAATATGATTGTAGCTTATACAAGTAGCCTGACTTTAAGCTGGCATTTACCATTGAAAATAGTGTAGTCATAATATCACTGAAAGTGCTCCATGAAATCACAGCACCTTTGGGATCCCTGAGACCCATGCAGGTCTACAGACCAGCACCTGAGCCACAGGCAAAGTGTTCCCTGTGCTGCTGCCAGATACACTGATGGCTGTCTCTCCCTGATTTAAAGCTTTGAGTTAGACCATTAATCAGCCCTTTGGACCGCAGTCTTTTTCATATCCCAGTGAGAAGGCTCTGCACAAACTCGTTCTTCAGCAAAAATAGTGGCATTAAATCAGATCAAATTCTGATTGGGATGTAAACATAGGATAGCTAAATCTGAATATTTGAGTGATAAAGTTTGGAAAAAATCTACTTGAAGGCATTTTCAGATAATACTGGATGCCCTTGTGGCCTCTACATTTTAGTCAAGAACACCATACCTGGGCTCAGTAGGAAAGTAATTTAGTTTAAGTACCTAGAGTTGAGTTTAGGTACCGTAGGTATAGAAGGTATAAGATTAGGTCATCCACTAGGCACAGCAGTGGTCCAAATCTGATGTTACAATCCTCTGAAAAGAAAAGCCTTTCAGATTTATCCTTTTTCATTTATTTCACTAAATAGTGTTATGGTATCTCTAGTGATTGCAGTGGGGTAATATGGCATAGAATTTATTTGTTTCAGTGGTCCAGCAAGGTTTGGCTAGGAAATGGAGATTTTTCCTATTGGAAATTTCAAGTTGTTCAGAATTGAACCCTGGTTTGACTTCTGATCCCTAAAAAGAAACTAAATTATTTAGGGCAAAGATAGCTAAAACTCAAAAGCCTTTGACCAGAAACATGTTAAGAATGCAGTGGAATAACTCTAAAGGGTATAACATCATATGCCAATAATTGGCATAATTTGTGCCAATTAAAATATTGGAAAAAATACCCAGAAGTGCTGGTGCATGACCATCACTGTGTCTAACCAAAATTTCATCTAGGCGGTGAAAGGAACAACATCCTAGAACGGATGCAAGCCAGTGCTGCCTTGTGTGTTTTAAACTGATATAAATCTGCATGTGAAGTCTGCATTATTCAATTGAATAAATTAAGTTTAATTATGGCAGCTTTTAAAATGTAGAGAAGTCCTTAAATAGCAATTTTAACCGATGATAATAGTTAGAATTAGGTTACCTCAAACAAATGTCAATAGTCATCACAGTAGATACAGTATTTACAGTCACAGTATTCACCAGTTTACTTACATAAAAATATCTATTTTTCATAATATCTCCTCCTAGTTTCCTTATAAATACCATTAAGACAAACTAAGCAAATTGTGAGAAGTCTGAGGGCAAGTACTGCTGGCTATTCCTGAGGGAAATTATGTGAACTTTCATCCTAAACCAGATGAAAGTCAACAATTTAAGCACAAGGTCAACAGCATGGAAACCCATTCCCAGACTATTTTGGTTTGCACAAGTTCAAAGATTTGAGAGCAGAAGAATTTGTCATATTTGCTCTTAGGGAGATTTTTCTGGGTGATGCACACCCGTGCATGTAACCCTGTTGTACCTTGCAGAGTTGGTAGCATTCCCTGAGATCAGTTGTACTTGGAAGAATACTAAGAAAATAAAAGAAAAAGACAGCAGGAAGAAACTATGTTAGTGTCTTTTTTTCCCCTGGAGATGTTACTGAACCAAGGTTCAGGTTGGTGCTAAAGTTGTCAGCTGGCAGAGGGCACAGGATTTTTCCCAGTTGAAATGCAAAATTAGTATTGGGGTTATTAAATAACTAATAGAATTTTTTTTAAAGATTAAAAGGCTTAACTACAGCATCCTAGCCAGATTCTGACTCCGTTCATTATATCATGAACTTATAAAGTTCATCCTGTATAAAGTATTCTGTCCTTCCTCTCCTCAGCAGTTTGTTCAGTGTCACTGTGCCCTGGCATGCAGCTGCCATATCCCATTAAAGAGGTGGTTTAAGTGTTACTTATACAAAAATTGGTATTTAATAACATAGCAAGGCTACTTTGTGGTTTTGGATTAATCCTGAGGGATTTCCCTTCTACTTTATACTTGATCTTTCATGGTTTTATTTCTCTTATTCCTCTCCCTAAAGCTTTCAGCTGTTTTTTTTCAGTTTTATGCTCCCCTTCTGCCTTCCTTCCTTCCCTCATTTCCACTTTCCACTGCTGCATCTTATTGCATTCAATACCTCAGGCTTTATCCCCCAGAGGCAAACAAGGAAGAATCTGCTATTTCTCTTTCTTTCCCTGTCTGTCTGCCTATCTCTCTCTGCATGCTTCTCATTTCCATGGTTTCAGGGAAATCTTGATAACACAATCCCAATAAATCCTCACTGCAAGCTCAAAACCCAGTTTAAAAATCCTGATTTCTAACCTCAGGTTATGACTTTGGCAGGTAACACTATTTTTGAACTAGAGATTCATTTTATTCTAACATTGCTTACCAAGTCCCTCAGGCACATGAGCACACTCCCTTCAACTGTCCCTGTTTCCTCACAGAAAGCCTTATACAAAACTGCACTTTATCACCCAACTCTTTATGAAGAGATGCCAGTTCTTTTTTTCACACTCACACATCCACACTGTAGACAACTTCCTCCTGATAAAGGGCTACCCTACCAGCAGACCTCTCCTTGGAGACACTGCACATCTTTATGGCTTCTGGAGGAAGCATTAAGCCCAAAATTTCTGTGCATCTGTGTAGAGGAAGACTAACCCAAGTGATTATAATATCAAGCATAAATAAGCAATCAGAATCTATCAGGAATTTTTCTTCAAGCAAGAATCCCACAGGTTCCAATTACAGCTGTTTTCAGGTCCATTCTGTGTCTCAGGACCAAATCTCTTTTGTTAAAGGAGCAGCTCGCCAGGGAAGCTGCTGTCTCCTTTACTGTGTTTGCTCACACTATAGAACAATGGAGTTCAAGCTATCACTGGAAAAGAAGAATAAAAAAATACAGACAGTTTATGACAGGTATCAAAAGTCAAATAACATTTCTAAAGTGTACCTTTTTCTTACCAGAGAAAGACAAATACATATGATTCCTGCTAGAGTATTATAAAGTGTTTTGAGAAATGGACACAAAAATTATATAATTGTTTAATTTTTTTTAATGTAGATTCCTATTAAGTGTCTTATGTAAAGAACAATCCCTGTAAGACTTTTTGTTGGTAATGCACACTTCGTGGAAATTGAGCTTCTTTCCTTGTCAGAAATATGTAACTGTTTTAGCATAGCAGTTCCTGTAAGTAAATATTTAACATGCAAGCTATTTGCAATAAAATGAAAGCAACCACCTGTAAATAATCTAATTACACTGAGGTGAATTCCTGTTTTTGAACTCACTCAGTGCCAATCACTGCAAGCCCCATACCTACCACCTAATACTCTCCAATTTACTGGTGTTAAAAAATTGTTCTCTGCCACATTTTCAATATAGGCCATAGCAATATACAAGAAAGAGAACTGGTGATTTCCCCTTGCAGCTCCTTTAAGAACAGCATGCTCTTCCTGTTAGCTGGTTAACTTGCTTTGCCTTTCTCTGGTTTCTGAAGCACAAGGGTCAGTGTGCTAATGCCATCAGTCCTTTGGCATCCTCAGACAGGCAAACAGGAATGACTCTTGCCAGATCCTTGCATGTGATCCCTTCACACCCTCTTGGCAAGCTGAAGACTTACAGGTCTTGCTACGCTTCACTAACCAGTGTGAAAGCATGTGGTACTGCTGACCTGTGGCACAGCCTTTCTCATGGTTTCGTCCTGTGCCCAATAGTGCTCTCTCAAACAGATGCCAGACATGGTTTGGGGTATAGCAAAGCCCAGGGGCTCAAAAACATCTTGGATGCAGCTGTAGGTGACGAAACAGTTTAGTCATATGCATGCAGGTGACTGTATATCTGTCCCTCCCAGGATGAGAGATGACTCCCAGCCTGGTTAACTCATGAATTTAGACATGGACAATTTAGCCAGATTGCCCCAGGAGGCAGCTGCCCTGACCCTACTTCTGTGCAGGTTGGAGTCTGGGCTGCTCAAGGAGCCTCTGCACATCACAACTCTCTCCCAAGGGGTGCCAAGGTCCATGGGTCAGCCACCGCAGACAGCTTCTCTTGGGAAACACAACCATTGCTCCCCGTTTTAACTGTGCATGGAACTAGGGCCAGGCAGAGACTGGGCAGAAGGAACTGCTCTGTCTTCTGTCAAACTTTAATGACCCAGGAATATTGATGCCATTTTAAACAACTACAGTAGACGGTCTGAAAAGAACCCTCTGCCTCTCTCACCGCATTTACAGGGTGCAAGGATATTGCTCTTCCTTCTCCTTGAAACACTGGTGTAATATTTTCTGATTGTCAGGTGGTGTTATTAGCAGAACAGGTATATTTTTCAGCTACTCTTGTGCCCACACACAAATACGGAGAAAAGTGAGAGAAATATAGCACATGAGAATGAGTGGTGAAACCTGCTGTTTTAACAAGTTGGAAATGAAAACATAATGTGGTACACAACTCATTAATTAATTTTATTACAACTTTATGCCAATTTTTATTAGATGTTTTTATTGGATTAGGAATTGCATTTTGAGATTATGTTGAAAATGTGATGGTGTTTGCCTGTTCTCACAGTAGATGTAAAATTTAAATGGTCTTATTTTAATATGTATTTCTTCTATAATTTAGCTTTTGCCATTTGGCAAAGTCTTTAGAGTCAAATATTTGGCATAAAATCAAATCTAACTCTTTGCAGTCAGAGATTAATGATCTGTCCATAAAGTTCCTTTACTGTATGGCTAATTCCCTTAGCATCAAGTGCTTCCACTTACTAATGTTACTTTTGCAGTTTGTAAATGACATTAACAAAGAGAAGTCATTTTATGGTGGTCCTGTGGCAGGACTAGTTCCAGTAAGGCTACCTCTTCCTCTTGCAATTAAAAGAAATATTTAATCCAAATGGTACATCTGTCAGTGAACTGTCAGGAAGAAAAGACTAATAGGAATATTCTTTCATATGCTCTGAAAGAATTTTATCACACGTATGGGTTAGCAATCATGCACTGTCAGTTGATGCAAGAATTAGCAGTCATGCAAGACTTGTCATTGATTTAGACACTGATCAAGAGAAGACTCTGTACTACTACTGTTTTCCTTTTTTCCTTCCAGCCACAGACAGAAGAGCCTCTGTTCTCAATGAGGTCTGTGTGTCAATTCATAAAAAGGGAAGGCCATCTCTGGTATCACTGGCTAACACTCAGTTTTAATAAACATTTAATTGATCCAAGTCCTTACTGTTGTTTAACTGTACCGTAGTATATCACATTGAATACATGATATTTGATGCTATTATTTGAGGAATATAGCAATAAAAAGAGAAATTAAATTTAGTTATTAAATTAAAATTTAACACAGGTGATTTCTGCCATACAAATACAAGTTCCATTGACCTAAACAAGTCTTTTCTAGAGGAAAATTTGTCTTCTTGGGCTTATTCTTTAACTCATCTGATCAAAACTACCATATTGTAGCCACAGCACAAAATAGGTTAATTCTATTTAATTTTAAACCTCTTCATAATGCAATTTGTAAGGATATTCTTTGCTTCTATTTTTTATCCCATTATGAATTCTTCTATGCATTCTCTAATAATTGCGCACCGCCTATGAAGACTCATGAGAACAGTTCATACTCTGTTTCTCTGAGTCAGTGATACTCTGCACCCATCAGGATCAACTCCAGCACAAGTCAGAAGTAAGGAGGATTTCTTATAGCACCACAGGTGTCCATTTAATTCCACAGTTTCTAAAGTGAAGCAAAAGGATGCGGCTGGTTCACTACATTTGCAAGCAATCTTTATGTTTCTGTGTTGGTCCTGGAGACTTGCATGTTGCTACACCTGCTGTCGAATTCCATCAATTTCTTTACTGGAATATTTATCTGTGCCTTTCTACTTCTTGCTTATTCAACCCTGTCCCGTTTGCAGGACACATTCTCTAGTTATTTATATGGACTTGTTTTATAACTCTTTGTGAAAAGAAACAAATACCAAGTCCTGAAAGTCTTCCACATCTTGCAGCTCAACCAAAAGAGAATGAAGAAAGGAGAGCCTTGAAAAGTGGAGATGATATGAAAAAAAATAAAAGTGGTCTGCAGAGAAGGGATCATGGCTATAGACCATGCTATAGAATAAAGCAATTTTTCCTGTCAGAGTAGAGACTCGGATACTGATCAGTTTAATTCCGTGTACCTACAGAGAGATTGTGCCTGGGGCTTCATGGTAGGATGGTTCTTTCATTCTGCATGGGATATGGCTGCATGGATGGAACTGCCCTCAGACAGAAAACTTCAGTATAAACTTAGAAGTAAGAGCACCAGGGTGTTTGTGCAACAACAGTCTTCCCAAAAATAACCTGCTCTGTCTAAGAAGAAATTGCTTTGGCTGGGAATTGGGATGACTTTTTGATCTGTATATGAGATTCGATTCAGATGAAGTGTAATCTGGTCAAAATCTGCTTGCCTAAGGACATCTAGAATTTTCCCAGAATATCCTGTTTATAATTCTGTGGCTATGGAAATAATAAACTTGAATAATTCAAGTGTAAAATTTCCATTGGAGTCAATGATACCAAGATTTTAATTTCTGGATGTACCAAGAAAAATGAATTTGACTGTTAAAGCATAGCCTTCATAATGCATTTCATTTCAAGTTTCATTGGATCTCACACAAACATGACTGATAGAATGGAAAAGCCTTAATTAACTGTCAGAAATACACTTCCAACATGTTTTCAGGAAAATATGCTTTCAAGCTTTTGTATGTTTTTTCTACATTTTTTTTTGTGATATATGATATTTGTGCAACAGTCATCTATTAATTTCCAAATAGGACTTTATTCTTTTTTTAAGCTACTTCATTGAAGGAATGCTCTGAGGCTTTTAAGTAATTTGAAATACATTTAGGAGGAAATCCTGGAGTTTACAAAGTCAGCAGAAATTATATTACTGATTTAAACAGGAGCAGAATATCACTTTTCTTGGTTTATGCCTTCTTTCAAACAAATGAAACAAGGCTATTTTACTCTTCTTCCTACTCTTTTGTATTAATATTTGTATCAAAGAGCAGTTGAAAGATCATTAACAGACACACCTCTTATCTCAATATGAGGTGTTTCCTGTAAACATATGCAGTGAGATGTAGTTTAGTGTTAAAATTGAAATATTAACTATATATAAGAATCTCAAAAGCACTTCATATTATTTGTATGTATTTCCTTAGAAATCATTGTGATTTTTACTTTGACATAATTTGGAACAGGGTAAGGAAGAAAGCTGAATACTTTGGAAGATGCCAGACAATGATGAAGTTTGCACAGGGTACAACCCCAACACATTTGATGTTGATTAAAAAATCTTTCATTGACTTCAGTGAAACTTGGTGCTTATAACACAAAAATTATAGTGGTGCTATATTAAATAAGTATTGCAGGCTGAAATTTTAGTGATTTGTAAGATCTAAACAAAGGATAAAATGGTTCATTTTCAGTGAATAACGCTTTAAAAGCAATTATATCGATTTAATTGGAATTATTTATATAGTAATATACTGGTGAATATGAGTATAGTTATTAGAATCTGCTCTAAAGAGGGAAAAGAAAACAATATTTTTGTTGTAAAGCACACAGAAGAACTGGCTGCACCAGCCAAACGACAGCAACTTTCTCTCCATTAAATATATGTATTATTGCACAGAGAAATGAATGGTATAAGTATGAAACTTACATTTGGAAATTTCTGGTTTTACCCTGAAACAGTGGGCCAAATAACACCTAAACTGTAAAATGATTACTCCACTCTCTTTAGTGCAGCTGAGAAAAGTGGCATGCACAACTGCAACAGTGGTGGGCTACAGCTTGTAAAAAATGTTATGGAATGAACACAGTCATTTGACCATTTTAACTGCTTGTTGTTGCAATATGTAAGTTTCATACAGGTAAGTTTCACATATGTAAAATTAATATAAAATTTCCATTACACATGTTTAACTTATGAAAAATGTTATGTTCAAGATAATTTTTCCTTATTTATTTTTAATTTTTGTTTTTAGATCAACATATGAGGTCTATTTTATCTGCTTTGGAATTAATTAATTTAGAAGATACACCCCATTTCTTGTACCAGTGTATGAAATGTAACTGGGTTTAATGGTCTCCTAATGATGATTTTTGTGTGAAAAACTACTGCCTTAGCTGACCTTCAGTTAGCCCTTAGATAACTTGCCATCCTTTCCTGCAATTTTGTCCCCTTCTATAATACATAGATCAATACCTGCTCTGAGCTGAGTTGAAGATTAGCCAATAGATGACTTAAAAAGCAAAAATATATATATTTCATTCTTACGACCTTCTGTGTACAGTAATTCAAAAGAGAATGGGGAGGGATTCTGCTTACGTAGTAAAAAGAGAGTTGAGCCACAGAAGTTAACAAAATTTTTTGTTTGGCTGAATTGCCCAGCAGGAGAGTCAGACTGTTCAGCTACATTGCTTCATGTCCAAGGTTAGATGAATCCAGAACATTGGTTCTCAATGTGAGATGGAGCAATACCTGGACTTCTGGTTGCACACGTTTACTCAGCCTCAATATTTCTGAACCCCACACTACGGTTTTTCTCCACTAGCTAAACCTTGTTAGCCCCAAAAGCTAACCCGTGTTAGCTTTATAGTGATGAAGAGTTATCCTAGGCTTAGTCAGAATTTCCAAAGAAGTCCAGTTCACCAGGTCTGCTCAGAAGACCCATATTACACAGAAGACCACACACATAAATATGTTCATCTACATGTTCATTGACATTGTGGAAGAATTTTTCCTGGCGAACACAGGTTTAGTAGTTTCCCTACTTTCCTCTGTGCAGTAGCTGATTTTCTAACATGCTTACACAGAAAGTAAAACTATATTCAGCATTATCTTTACCTGAGAAGATTTAAATCATCTACTCCCTGAACATTGCTCTTATAAACCATGACCAAGGATTATGGCTGTCAAGTTGTACATACAAATGTTAGCAGTCAAATATTTTGTCATCTCCTTCCAGACCTTGTTGCCAATCCTATGTCTTTTGTTTCCTAAATAAATGCTTCATATATAAGTGAAGTCTCAAACAAAGAGAAATTGTGAAAGAAAATATTGTGTTGATTGCTTGCTAATATTGCCTTTCTGGTAACTAATAAATCCTATACCTTTGACCTACAGGATAATGAGAATAAAGGTACTAAATAGCATTTTTCTGTTAATTTTGCACTTCTTAAACCAAGAAGTTCAAACATTTTCCAGGTATCTAGTGCACTAGTAGAACCAGAGCAGATTACCTCCTAATGTCTCTAGAAGAAATATTACACTGGCTTTGTATTCTTTTTAGAAAAACAGGCAATCAAATGCTTTTATACATAGGTTATTAACAAATCTACTGGAATCTTTAAAGTTAATCAGATGCACAACCCCTTTGTTACCTAGAAGTGAAGGTGAGCAGCCCAGTTCCCTTGTAAAGACACATATGCTGTGCAGATCAAACAGTTTTAGGCAGTAAGAAGCAGACACTTCACCTTTTCTGACATGCAATATTGGAGCCTCATGTGTTTTAACTACAGTGACCCAAGGGGCTACCTAAGTTTGGCTGATCAGGTCTGAAAAGTCTGGAATTCTCAGCACAAGAAAGATGTGGACCTGCTGGAGTCCAGAAGGGGCCAGAGGGCTAGAGCACCTCTCCTACAAAGATAGGCTGAGAGAGCTGGTGTTCAGCCTGGAGAAGAGAAGGCTTTGGGGAGAACTTACTGTGGCTTCTCAGTACTTAAAGGGGGCTTGTAAAAAAGACAGTGAGAGATTTTTATAGGTGAGGTAGTGGTGGGACAAGGAAAACCATTTTGAACTAAAAGAGGAGAGATTTAGCTTAGCGATTAGGAGGATATTCTTTACGCAGAGTGTGATGAGGCACTGCAACAGGCTGTCCTGAGTCCTGGAAGTGTTCAAGGTTAGGCTAGATGGGGCCTGGACACCCTGACCTAATGGAAGGTGGGAGGGTTGGAATTAGGTGATCCTTAAGGTCCCTTCCAACACAAGCTATTCTATGA
This sequence comes from Climacteris rufus, assembly GCA_013398175.1. Lineage (NCBI taxonomy): Eukaryota > Metazoa > Chordata > Aves > Passeriformes > Climacteridae > Climacteris > Climacteris rufus. The sequence goes on from VZRZ01000657.1 coordinate 499,145, forward strand.
CTCTGTGATCATTCAGATCCCATGTAAATATTCCTTTGTAATTGAAATTCCTTAACAGTCCAAGATGAATTAAATGGATTTTTTCTTTGAGGAGGCTATTTGCATGATCTAGTTTATTGATGTAGTTCATGTTAATTCAGTCCGCAAATACTTGTAACAATGTAATGTTTTGAAGCATTTTCTATCACTTAAATTACACAACAAAATAGATTTCTATTCCCTCTGTTGCTCTTATACAATTGAAAATACATGCAGAGGGAAGAAACTGTGGGCATGAAAGCAAATGCAGTCTCCTATTTGCAACAGTTATCCTGCAGAAAGATTTGTGAGTGTGGTGGATTTGAAGGATTTTAACAAGTCAGAAATTGATAGCACTGGCTCAAGCCAGGCACGATGCAGACAGCTGCTGAACAGGCTTCCCCAGCTCGGCTCTGCCAATGCACATCCCCTGACCTGCAGCACTGCAGCTGTTCCCCTCCGTGCCAGGCTGGGTGCTGGTGGGCTGGGGATCTGGAAAAACACAATCACTGCACAAATATAGTTCAGGTCTCCAAAGGGCAGTGAATTAACCCACTGTATCACTTCCAGTGTAATGAATTTTTTAATTCCGCTCTTTAAGACAAAAGCATCCTGTTTTTCTCCAGGGCCCAGTGATGGGTGTGCCTTTCATTCTTTATCTAAATCACTGTTATATTTTTATCTTTGCAGTTTTGCTGGAATATACTGCTTTAAAAAATGAGCACACTTTTCTTATAGGAAGTATAAATTTCTTTGAACCATATTTATTAAATTAAGGTGAGAGAGGAAATATTTGAAAAATTTGGGGGTAGATTCTCTACCCTTTGAAGCAGTGATGAGCTCTTTGTGGTGTCAGTATCTCAGTGTCAACAGAGGGGTTGCTGGAAAGATATATTTGTTTTATCTAGCTCTTAAAAGGCTACTCATCTCACTAACTGGTTTGATATGTGTTTTATAGGACTGCAATGAGTCCTGAACAACTGTATTTTGAAAGAGACCTGAGGTTTTTAAATCTAGGTCACACTTTTCAGTCCTGTTTCAAGAGCAGCCTTGTAGAATAGATGCAAACTTTAGCTCATTGATGGCAGGGATCTACAGGATCAAAGTTGTGAATTGACTCATGGTAAAAGCGAGTTATGATTATTTAATGAACTATCAGAAAGGCTACTGATTCATTGACAAATATTCACATTCATATTCATGCTCTCTATCTTTTTCAAAAACAGGATTTTAATTTACTGTACTTTATGCCAGAAAAGAAGTGGGGTCCCTGTGGGTACATGGTAGATGGCCTGGGTTGTGCTGGCATGCAGTAATCAGTTGTGCTGAACACTCATCTCAACTCCATGTTCAAAATACACTATGGTTCACCCCACTGATGTACATGACCTCCAGTTCCAAACATTACTTTTTTTTCTTTTTTACTCTGGGATAAAAGAAAAACGCATGCTTAACAGCACAGTTTTTGCTTGCTGGAGTTATTCACTTTCAGATTTGGACACAGTGGGTAACAATGAGACTTTGAATGACAATTTTGTTGCCATTCAACCTGTCCCTTAGATAAGTCATCAAAAAATAGAATCACAGAATGACTTGGGTTGGAAGGTACCTAAAAGATCATCTAGTGTCAACCCCTCTGCCATGAGCAGGGACACCTTTCACTAGATCAGGTTGATCAGGTTGCTCAGAGCCCCATCTAGCCTGGTCTTGAACACTTCCAGGGATGGGGCATCCACAGCTTCCTGTTTCAGTGTCTTACCACCCTCCTAGTAAAGAATTCTTTCCTAATATCCAATCTCAACCTCAATCAGTTTAAAACCATTCCCTCTTGTTCTATCACTCCATGCCCTTGTGAAAAGTCCCTCTCCAGCTCTCTTTGTAGGCCCCCCATTAGGTAATGGAAGGTGCTATAAAGAGTAGTGGGAAAGGAACATTTATTTGCAAGGGTTTTCTTTATTTCCTGGAGCAACAAGTCAAGCTGCATCAAAAAATCACATTTTTCTGCTTTCCCTCCCTCAAAAGAAACCCCATTCTATACAACCAATTTTGCCCCTTCCCTAGAAAAAAAAGATTGATCTTTTTCCTTGACCATTTGTTTTCACTTCTTTGGTGAAAATTCAACTTTATGACATTAAACAAATATGGTTCCATTTTCTTCCTTTAAATGAAAGTGCCAATTGTTAAGGAACAATAGACTTAGAAAAGTGGAGAGCAAGAATGAATTCCAGGATATTTATTTATTGTACAGAGTTATTATTTTCCAACAGTGGGACACATGCTCCAACACAGGAATAGTGAGGGACATCTTAGCTATTCTCCAGAGTTCCTGGTTCTGTTAATAACTTTAGTCACATGTTGCTTATTCTTGGGTATTCTTTGCAGAAGGGGAACTATGCTCAGTAATGTCTGAAAGTGTTTTTTGAGAGCCTGAAGCTGTCACGGAGGAAAGCAACAGCCTGTGTATATTTTCTGTGTGAAGTAACAAAGGAAGAAATTTAAATGTTGAAACTAGGTAATATTTTTACAATCTCAAAATATGGAAACAGAAATACTGAAAAAGTAAGCAAATCCCCTGTTCTCCCCACTCCCCATTAGAACATGGCTTTTAGTAGAAAAATAAATGAAATAAAGAAACCCCAAACAATTTCAAAGAACATAATTCTTATATTCTAAAAATATATATAATTTTCATGAACATGAGGCATTTTTCTTTGGGGAAAGGAAAGAAGCTGAGTGATATATGAAACTCTGTGAATTAAGGTGGATCAGTCCTTAACAACCTGCTGAATGATACCAGGAAGGATTTTTCAAAGAGGAAGTAGTTAGACCTTTCACCTTCCCAAGGAGATGTACAAATTTCAGGTTTGAATAGTGCTGCAGCAATGAGGACATTGTACTGCAATAAGCACATAATAAGAGGAAAACCTTACCCTGGAAAGCTTGTGATCTAAGATGTATGAAAGACAAAGAGTAGGAAAAACAGTGGATTAATTAGTGGTATCTGATAGGTAGGGATGCTCTCCTGGCCCTGCTCAGTGCTCGTTCCCCTGAGTACCAGATTATCCACACACTGGCTGATGTTGCATGAAGCAGATGTGCCCTCTGGGATGAGCTCCTCCAGACCAGCACCTTTTCTCAGTGCTGTTGGCTTGCAGCTGGCAGGAGAGAGAAACTGAACAGCTGTTGGAATCCTCCTCATGCAGCTGCTTGTATCTGGGTATTTAAGGACTTTTGTGACTTCAGAAGGAATGGAAGTCTTTGGGAGTGTACCAAAACTGGCAACCTATCACAGCTGTGAAAGTGTTGGGTAAATTTAAGCAGGTAATTAAATCTGCAAGAACATTTATTTTCCTAGTTCTGGGTCAATTTCTACAATGTGCTGATGTCTAGAACATTTTATCTGAGCACACGGCACGGACTAAGTTCAGTAGGCTTATTTATTATCCCACCTTATATTTAATGTGAGCATCTTAGTTACAAGACCTCCAGCCAACACAGACCTAAGGAGGTCTTGTACACAAAAAATATTAAATATCAAATCATGTTGTTTTGCTTAGCTCACATGAACAAATAGAAAAATAACATTATTTACCTTATCTACATAAGGAGATCTAGCCCTTCAAGATACCTGTGATGCATGAAGATTTTGCTCCAGGCAGCAAGGGTGAGTGCTTCAAATCTCCCTGCTTAAAGGAGTGGAGAATAATTTCTAACTTCCTGAAAACTATTGAATCTCATTGTAATATCTCTTGGAAATTCAAAGAAAAGTAAGTAGGCCTACTTTTTCAATAGCAGTGCCTAACAAAATAGAATTTGTTAACTATTTTTCTTTGATGATAAGATATGTCTTAAAAAATATCTCAGAATCTCTTGGAAATGCAGACAAATCTAAATGCTCAGCCAAATTCCACAAAAATAACATCCAAGAACACATTTTGAAAGAAAATATTGACCAAAACCTTGGAATAGCTTCCTTTCACTTTAAAACTTGCAAGGTGCTTTTAAAACTTTGTCTGACCACCACTGAACTCAAAACAGGCTTTACCACTAATTTCAGCGGTAACTCAGGAATGGTCTCAAATGCTTTATTTACTTAAAAGAAAATGAGTGCTTGTAGTTTACACTGTGCAGCAGAGGTAGTGGAAATGCTTGTTTGACAAATCTGAAATTGTTTTTTAGACAACCAAGGAAAGTTCATTGTTTTTATAGGCAAATTTATATGCCTCCCCCATGCTTATCATGCAAATCAAACCTCTGTCTGACTGTGAAATGTAATTAAGAGTCACATGGAATATTAACAGTCTCATGGAAGACTACTGGAAGTACAAGCCTTTTTTCACCAAATATCAATTAGAAGAAGAGTAATTTCAGAGGCTACATGGAGCACTGTTTGGCTTAGAACTTTCACACAGATCAGTTACAGAAAAAGAAAATGTGTAGATTTTAATGACATGAAGGAAGTCAGCAGGAAAGAAAATAACAGAGAAGTAAGATATCCCTCACAACTGCCCTTCATGATCTCATTCATTCTCCTAGAAATCCACAATTCCAAATGAAATTAATCTCAACTTCAGCAGTCCAAATCTTGTGCAAGCAATATAAACTGCTGCTCTCTTGCAAAATAGCATAGGAAATGAGCTTATCTACAATACCCACCTCTTCCCACTGTCTGTAGGGGAAACAAATATGAACTTAGGCTATAAACATAACACTAGGATGCCCAAAGCCCAAAGATAGATGAGATGATCCTTCCCCCTTGGGTTCTGTGAGATGAAAATGCTGGAGATCCATTTATAAGAATATTTAATTATTTTCCTCTTAATTATATCTAATGCTCCATAGAATCACTAGAAACATTTCTACCTGCTGAAGTGAGTGCCTAAGCTGGCTCTTGATTTCCTCGATTCATGTGCAGTTGCCAGTAATAGATTTCTGATCTGTTACAGCAGGAGATTATCAGTCACAGCTCTGCTCACGGCAAAGTGCAGCCTTGAACACATGACCCAGGAACACTTTTCATCAGATGACATCAGCTGCCACTTTAGGCAATGCAGTAAATGGACTAAAACCATGACGTATGCACAGACTCCTTTAAAGAGTGGATCAGCTCAGGTCTTACCAATGCAGAGTTTTAAACCCTTGTATGTGGAGAAATCAGCACAGTATACTGTCACACACTGAATAAAATCAGCCCCCTGACACTTAATAAGGTGCTCCAATTTATGCACTAACACTGTAAAAACAGTTGATTTAGTAACATTGAACTACAAAACTTAACTTGTGAAGCATTAGCAGGATGTATTTTTTTATTTCTGTAAATTTTTTATTTCTGTAAATTTCTGTATTTTTATATTTCTGTAAATCTCTACTAATCTTACAGCAGCTGAACTGGTGGCACAGCAGTAAGTAAACATGTCACTTGGGGACAAGTTATGTGAAGCTATTGACGATCATGTTCTATCACTTGATGCAATTGCACATATTAAAGAAAGTCCCTTTAAAATAAAGATGTAATTTATTGTCAAGCTGGTCACTAATTTTGCAGTTTCTTGGCTGACAGAATGTGCGGTGAGAGACCAGAAACTATGAGAAGAGCAAAACAACCAAGGATGTTGTGAAATTAAAGATATTTTAGGGATTAACAGAAATTCCCAAAGAGGCAGCATATCATGTGGAACAATGAATACAATATAACAGAGTCATTTCCAAAGAAATTACTTTCCAGGACCTGACAAACACACACATCCCTCACAAACTAAATGACAGAAAAGCAAACATAGAAATACCGGATGATTAATTAAAATTTAAAAATAAGCCCTGCTTCATAAGACTTGTATTGTAATTAGCAAATACAATACATGGCCGTTACTCAAGACAAGTACTAAAAAATGTCAGTGTGTAGGGAACACAGTCTAAAAGAAACTAGCAACTGTAAAGCTGTAAAATGCAAAAGTTTTAATCTATTCAGATTAAGTTCTTGCCTTCACTTGTATGTGTTCTGAAAACCCTCAGCTAAAAGAACTCTGTATTATGTAGTCTATCTCTTTTAAGACCTCTGCTTTATTTTGAGCTGACCAATGCCTGTACTTTTGCAGGCTGGACTGTGGCAGCCAGAAATTGAAGGAGCAGCTTGCAGTGGCCAGCATTGCTCTGTAATGTATGTGAAGATTTGGTCTAGTTTTTTTTTCAAAAACACAACCACATAGCTATTTTTCCAGCAAAGGACGAGCCCAGCCCATGGCAGTAATGCTGCCCTGGTATGTCTGCTCTCCTAATGATGGAGAGTGTTTCTTCAGTTAAAAGCTGTCTCCTATACACCCTGTCTACTTCACTAATTCTTTTTCTCTCTTTGGTGCAGGACTTCGTCTCTTCCTTTTTGCTGTTCTTTACCAAGTCCCTGCAGGAAAATGAGGGTTGCTGAGACCACTAGAGCTGTGTTGCTGTATGCTATTTAGAGGGGATTGACTTGTGTTTCAGAAGCTGAACAGCCAAAGGATTTAATCTCACATTCTCGGGGTACATTTCAGAGTAAAAGTGATGAAAACATGGCATTAAAGCAGCAAAGAAGAGGACCCGATTTAGAGGCAGGAAGCCAGATGTTAATTAATAAAACCAACATAACAGGGCTGTTTGGCTTGCCGAGAACATTCTCTCAGCTGCCTGTTTGTAGGCTGTTCCCCAGTTAATCAGTTCTGCTGCATTAAATTTCTTTAAAAGAAATTTTCTTCCCTGGTTGCTTAGAGCCCTGTTGAATCAAGCTGAAAGCTCTGTGAGGGGTGCTGAGCCAGGCCAGCGAAAGTAATTTATGGAACGTTACAACTCTACTGCTACCTTCAGCACTGTTCAATTTACATCTGCAAATGTCCTTGCCTGTTTCACACAGACAATTAAGCTCATTCTGTGAGTAGTTCTCACTCAGATGGCTCTAAATCCAGAGCAGGGTGAGTTTTCAGCCTTGTCAGGCTTTAGCAGTGCAACCCCTGGCACAAGGACCCAGTAGAGTGGATGTGACTGTTGCTTCTTCTGTAGTTTCTGCAGTACATTGGACATTATAGCACTGCAAGTGTGCACTATGCACAGTGCACTGTTTGAAGCAGTATGCCTTAAAATTATTGAGCTGCCCTTCAGTTCCTATAATTTAAATCTCCCAGGAACAGATTTCACACTGCCTGTTACGTCAACCAGAATAATGCATTGTTTTCAGCTATTCACTGAAGAAGGGTCAGACCAGAAAAGTAGAATGTAAAAGATTATTCATCAATAAAATCTTTATTAAGCCATTTAAATGGCTTATTTCTCTATCAAATATACTTTATGTAATGCTTATATTAGGCTAGTGCCAAGAGATTCCTCAAGCTGTTGTGCCAGAATAAGTGAGCATTAATATCAGGGAGACATTCTGCCCCAGAGGTTACATACAGCCTTAGCATGTTTGTTTAAATATGCAGGCTACCTGAATGTGGCAAATAATTTGTGTATTCTTTCAGAATGCCATTGATGATAATAATGGAATAAAGTGGATGCTCTGTTTTTCTTGAAGCAATACTTCAAGAATTTTTTGCAGTTGTGCGAGTTGAACTTTACCTAAACGACTCTGATTCTAATGGGAAGTGATGTGTTCTGAGGTATTCAGGGGAATACAGGCAAGACTAACTTAATTGCCACTGGATATCATTCATGGGTCAGCAAAGTGTAGGGCTTCAGTTACTATATGGAATTAAAAGCCTCAAATTATTCCATTTCACAGCTGGGAGAGAGGATGCCTCACGGGTGGAGAATAGAGCATCTCAGACATTCAATCACAGGTGAGATTACAGTAAAAGTGGAAACTGGGGAACACATGAGTGCCCCCAAACCAGTGGGATTTAAGATGCCCTTTTTTAATCTGAGTATTTCATACTGGTTGTCTTGGGCAGCTCCCTGTTTGGTTCTTGGTGAACCCCAGGCTGAGGTGGTGCAGCCTCTCCGTAAGTTATTTAAGGCTTCTCCACAATCGTACTTTATTCTGGACTGTGAATTTCATAAGTTGTGCCAGATATTTATGGCCCTTTGTAGGGCTGGAGCTGGACTGTTCACTCTGATTTTTGTCCCTGGGATAACATAGTCCTTACTGGGTCAACTAAGCTGACAAACTCAATGATACTTGAGGGTCTCCTCCAACTCAGGATATTCTATGATTCTATGATTCTATGTTCTTCTGTCAGCCTTCTGCCATTGCATAAATAATTTCTTTTCAAAGACGAAAAATGGTAATGACAAAGGAAACTCCTTCAGTTTGTTAAAAGTGAAATAAAATATTTGCTGCATGAAGCTTTGCACAGATGTTGGGAAGTCAGAAATCTCAGTAGAAAATTCTGTTCTGTGTCATACAGGCAGGAAAGGATGACAGGAAAATCCAGTGAACCTTGATTTGGGAGAGGGAAGCATTTTATTTTGCCTTTAATGATTTAAAATCCTTTGGGGAAAGAACTGTGAAGGTGGAGGAGGAGCAAAGATGAGGTCAACACCTTTGAGCAATAAGATAACATTTGCATGGTGACTGGCAGGGGGCAAGAGAGGCACAGAAAAGACAGAAAACAGTGATGTTTATTTTAGAAAGGAAAGAAGAATTGCAGAAAATGTTTTATTAAATAAACCAGAAGCTGAGCATTCTTAGACATCCTAATGCATGCTTCTTTGGGCAGGTTCAAGATATGGCTGCAGTGATACTTGCAGTGGTTCTGATCCAAAGTAATGAAGTCAAAGGAAGTGCCCCCGTTAACTCTCACATGCTTTGGATCAAACCCCTGATGAATTGTGCAGCTCACTGGCTTATAGCTGAGCTACACTAGCTGTCAAACAACCAAAAAGTCTCTCCCCTGGGTAGCTTGGCATATAACCCTTAGGTATCCTTACAAATCAACACAGGGAATGACAAGCAAAGAAAGGAAAACGGGCATTTCTGATGTCAGACACCATCCGTCTTCAATTAAGTTAGCTTCCGAAATGTTTCAAGTATCCAAGCTCTATTTGAAAGCCCAATTGACCCAGAAGTCTCTAACAAAGCAATCCTTAAAACCAGCCACAACGTTAGTTTGTTTGCTTGATGGGGGGTTCTTAATGCCATAAACCCCAGTGCAGAAGTTAATAATTTCATACATTATCACTTTGAATATGCAATAGAAAACTCAAGGCAGCTGTTTGAACTTCCCTTTAAAAGAGGACAGATTGCCTTTATTGTGTGCACTACTTCATGGCCTGTTTGAGGCCAGGGCAATTATGGGATGAATGACTTCCCTTTAGCTGTTGATGTGTAGGCTTGTTGTTGTGTGTGCATTGTTTTGGGCTTTTTGTTGTTGGTTTTCTTTGTTTTGTTTTGTTTTGTTTTTAATGAAACTGGAGACTATGTGATAAAGCCACAAAAAGCTGACAGGTAATGATCAAAAAAGGGAATGGCCAATGCTGACTTGGCATCTTATTGTCTTGTAAATCTAGAATTAAAATAACAATTACATTTCTGTGGGGGCCATTCTTACTGGTTTACTACTCCTAGGGTGGGTGTGATTTTGTGCTTTCAACACCACAGAGAAGAAGGCAGAAAGCTTGTCAAATTATGCTTTTTCTTTTCTCTCTGTTGGGTTGCAATGGGTCTTTGCTATGGGACAATATGGTAGCTAATTAAAAAGATGTTAATTTCTATTTACTTGTGCTGCTGATGACCTCATGAAATTCGTGAAGACTTGATCCGTTTCCTTCTAAATAAATATTTTTTTCTGATTTTGGAAATAATGCAATGTTCTAATTGGAAGATTATCCCTAAAGTAGAATTATATATGTAGGAATAAGGAAATTTCTGTAGAGTCTAACTGACTACTTTGGAGGGACTTTCCCATAAACTGCTCTGTATGCAGCTGCTAATTACTGAAGAAACAGAAGTCAGAGGACCAAATCTATTACCAACTGACAACTCCTCAAGAGAGTGCTTCAATGTCAATAAAATAATTCTTATACAGAGACACATATATATAAATAGATAGAGCATTTCATAGTGGCTGCTGTGCATTTGCCTTTTGGCTCCTGATGAAGCTTTTTCAGGCTGAACTAGGATTTACACAAAGTATATATTAAAAAAAATAGTGCCAGTAAATATTTCCTGTAGGTTTATGCCTGTGCTGTATGACTACTACAGCCATAATATTAGGGCAAGGTAAAAAATACATGTCTTGTCTTGGAACTGTGAATGTTTCATGTCAGATGTTACTGACACTCTGCACATTATTCTACTTAATATAATGTTGACAAACATGACCAGAAAATAAATACTGATGGATGTATCATACCTGTCTAGAAGACTGCACTATTTATGAAGGAATTAAGAATGCTCTAATTCAATAAATTAGGGTTTATGACAGAAGCTTGGGACAAGTTATTTGCTCATCCCAATATTCTTGGGAATCAAACATGGGAATAAAAGCAAGAAACCGTCTTTCTGTTAGTAAGACACAGTGGGTTATTGCACTGTTATTGCAGGGGGTTCAAGTGCTGCCTTTCTGTCCTTTAGAATTTCAGGGCTGTTCATATTTGTTTAGTTCCTTAAGTGATAAAATACTTTATGGAATGAGTAAAAGAAGAGAAATTGTAATACATCAAGATGTGCAATTATTCATTGTGAGTCATTTCAGTGGAGATATTGCTCTTTTCCTTAGTATATTGGTCTTACACTGTTTCAAAGAACTCAAGCATAGATATGAATGCCTGGTAACTTCCTACAGGTCTGGAAATACATATAAATACACAACAAATAAGAGTTTCCAGATTTTTTAAATCTCAAATCTTACTCTTCTCCCTTAAAAGTGACTTATTTCTCTAGGGACTTCCCTCTGTTCCTGCTGCCACCTGGGACTCAAGTTCCTGTGCAGCCCTGAAGAACACCTTGCTTAGGCTTTGCTAAGGTCAGCTCCCACTGAAGGTGCTCTATTCCCTTATATTCCCAATTCTAATATAATGTAACATGTAGAGGAACATGGAGCAACCTGATGCACCTTGCCAATCACGTGTGTTAGAGCTACTTGATTAATTAAAGCTACCAGTGACCTTTGATTAAATGATCTTAGGTAAATAGTTTATGTAATAAATTATAAATCTGTTACATTATTACATACCCTGTTGAATCTCTGACATATTCAGCCACAGAAATTATCAGTTCTTTGTCAATTACTAAAATATGTTGGCATTATTAGAAAATATTTTTCAGACTTTTCTGAGACAGAGCAATGAACGGAAAAGTTCAGGATCATGTAAAACAACTGTTTTGGTTTGGAGCTTTCTCAAATTCTTAAATTCTATCAACATAAATAGTGCCAATTATATCAAACAAAAAGGGAAAGTATGACATTCTGAACATACAGAGAAAGAACACTCGTATCTATACATAAATGTAATTTTATTCTCTATAGTTAACTTTTTGATTGAAAATATTTGCTGAGATTTACAAGATTTCATGAAAGGTTTTGTTTCATTGCCTGCATTTGTTTAATAGTTTGGTTAAAACTGTTATGCTTCTGATCTTTATTGCTGATATTTTCTAGCTGATCATTAAACTAAACTTCCTCAGTTTGCTTTTACATATTTATTCTGCTTGTCTACTACATACAGTGTAAAATAGATACTCTTGAATTAGGATCCCAAAAAAATATATTTCTATGCTAAAGCCAAATTAATTATTATCTTGTTAGTATGACAATACATATTCTGAATTATTTTAAAGTCCTGCCTTTAATGCAGATATAGTAATTCAAAAATGCTCATTAAAAGCTGTAAAGAAATCTTGGAAAGAGTGTAAAAAGCCTTTTGAGATTTATTTGCATAATTCATTTTTAGAACTTTAATTAGCAAGAATCTGTAATTGTTTTTCTTCCCATTTGTGTTGCAGTTTCCCATGCAAATACAAATTAGGAATTCTTATTCTTATTGTACCAAAAAGACTGTATATTTGGACAGCACTTAGACCCAATTGTCATATTGCAAAGACTTTTATTCTGGGCATTTCTGATATTAATTTTTTTTTTTTTACTAAACTCTTGTCATACATTTGAAGCTATTTTTGTGCTTGAATAGAATAATAGTGCTGAATGATAATGTACGCTGAATATTACCAACCTTTATAAACTAATCTTCATTCATTCATCAAACCAAGTTAATTCATTATATTTGATATTTGACCTACATTGGGTTATATTCATAGTAGTCACCATTTAAAAAGCAAATTTGAACTGAAAAAGGAGTAAAAGCAATAATGCTGTCCTGATAGCATCACCACTGCACCATCCACGAGTTTTCTGGACAAGATCTTCCTCACCATATTTACAGGAGTTTGAGAAGAGATACCTGACAAGCTTTTACCTTTTTTTAACAGCAAATCATCCTTGATACAGAATATAAAACATGTTTTAGTGAAAGTCTCTTGTATTCTATGAAGTTACACCAGACAATCCCAATTTCAATTTGTGATGAATAAAACCAGTATTTATTTGTAGCTACACAAGAACACTTTTTCTGGTGGGTTTTTACCTAATTAATTATATAAAACACACTTTTAAGGAAAAATTTGTGGAAATGGAAAAACTGATTTGACAGCTATTAAGAATAAGAAGTTTGATTTACCTATGGTTTGAAGGCATATGAAAAGGTCAAGATTACATTTCCCTCTTCCCTTCCAAGATCACTTTAATGATACACAATACACTGCCATGCTTAGCTTCTTTGTGGTGAACTGTAAGAATACAGTAAAATCGGGATGCTTGTATTGCACAATGTTTAATTCATGAAATACTCAAATAAATATGCAAATGGAAGGGTCTTTCTATATTAGATGCCATAAATAAGCTATATCCAGGGCTCCTAATCAAGGCATGTAGCCTTATATCAAGCTAAAAAGAACAGTAGATGCTTTGGACCAAATAGTGAACCTTTAAATAAAAGTTAATTATAGTTATTAAAAAATGCCAAGCAACACTAGTTCCTTTGTGCAGTTATGAAAATCTCTTTCTACTAATAGGAAAGCATGATGTACCTAATATGATCCCTTACATGGTAATTCTGTGGGGTGTAAGAACCACTTCAACAATAAAGATTACAAGTGCCACTTTTAACATTACAGGTATGACACCCATTGCTCTGTATGTTCTAAGTTGTCAACGTAGGATTTTTGTTAGTGGTTTTCACTTCTTTTTTTCTTTTATTTTTTTTTTTTAATGTCAATGGATTTTTGGATATTGGAACAAAAAATTACCACCCTGGGTTCCTGGACTGCCTTTAGGATCTCCTAAAAATACCACACAAATCAGTACACTCACCTTTTTTTCCAATATTTTTATTAATATTTTATGTATTGTTTCCCATTATTATTATTGTATTATTGTTATTAGTACTAACAATTACTCTGATATAATAAACAGAGAATGTAATAGAAACAGAAGATATTTTCAATAATTCACTGCTGAAGTTATTACTATGCCTGCAGGCAAAGAAGGAATTTCAGTATACCTCAGCAGCTGACAGACAGACTGTGGAAAAAAAGTTCAAAAAGAGATGTGAAAAAAGCCCATATTTCTCAAATATTCTTCCTCAAGCCAGGAAACCTAATAAACAACCTAATAAATAAATTAAAGCCTAAGCAACCTGGTCTGACCTTGTTGCTGACCCTGCTTTGAGCAGGAAGTTGGAGTAAAGACCTCTGAGGTCCCTTCCAACCTGAATTATCCTACAGACTGAGATGTGTCCAGCCGGGGGGTGCCCAAGGGCTAACCAGAGTTGCGATCTTCCTAGAAAAAGCCTCCCGCAAGGGAAAAGCTTTTCCAGGGGGCTCTGCAACCTCTCGGAGCGATGGGTGGTCTCAGAGGGTGCAGCCCCTATGGCTACAAGGGATTTCAGCTCGTAGGGATTCAGCTCCTTGTGGGATCAGCTCAGTAAGAGACCACCCGGGCAGGCCCGGGGATGGAGAGAGAGACGAGGGAGCCTTAGCACAGAAAATTCCACAGGTAAGCTTTGCTCAGCGATCCCTGTGAAGGGACCTGGCTAGGCTTTTGGCTTTTCCCTAAAAGTCAGGGGTGCTCACAGGGGGTTTATATGGGGAAGGCAGGGTGGGATGGACATCAGTTTAGCCAACAGGATACAGACTATTACCATAAAAAGAGCAAGGCATGTTGGGGGTAACTTCTGGTCACCGTGACTTTTAGGAGAGTTCTTATCTCTGGGGATTTGGCCTTCAGGCATCTTTCCTCCAAGGGAGAGCAGAGAGCTCCAGTGCCAGTGGCTGGCAGCCCTCCACAGTGAGGTGGGTGTATTTCTATAGATATGGTTTAAACTGTTCCTATGATTCTACCATGCTCCAGTGTTGCTTAAAGGCTTGCAAAGAAGGCAAAACAACCACCTCCTAATTGTAAATAAGGATGACAAATAGGCAATGATAAATACTCAGTTACTTGCTTCTAAAATAGATCTCACTCCTGCAAAATCTTAGCAGACATTTCCTCAAGCACACCAGGTGTTTTGCAGCAGCTCCCATGTGTGGAACTTACAGCAGTTTCTAGACAATGATAAATGGAACTCTTACAGCTGTCTTGCAGGAGCACAAAAATACCTAAATGTTGAGTGTTAAAATTACTTAGTGTTACAAAATTTTCATATCAGAAAGAGAATCTTATTTTTTTCAGCTTTTATTCCTGCAATGATAAAAGCAAACAAACTACAAAATTGTGTTGATATTATTAACAGTAACAATTACAATAAAAATTTTGTACGTGCATCTATTTTTAATAGCACCAAGGCACGGAGAAAGATGATGAAGATGATTATCGTTATTATTATTGTTGTTGTTGTTGATGATGATGGTGGTGGTGGTGGTTGTTTGCTGTTTTGTTGTTGTTTTATCATTGTGTTGCTGTTCTGTTGTTTTGGTTTTTTTACTATTATTATTACTACACTTAATTGTTTTTAAATGTTAAAATTATAACATTGCAAAAACAAGTCATTTGCCCAGCTATATGCAAGATGTAGTACATAGTAAAACCACACTGATTACTACAGCCTACCATCAGCCAGCAGCAATCAACCATCAGCCTGGCATCAACATCTAATTTTTTCTGTCTGACACTTGGCATTGTGCTGCTATACCAATTGTCTGAATTAATTTTTTTTAATTATTGAGTTGTAAATTCATAAATGATGAGGTCAGAATGGGCCATCAGGCTTCTTCTGCATTATAGTATTTTGGCACTTTCTGTATCAGTGACAGCGGCTGGCTGAAGTTAATAAGCTTAACAAAAAATCCTAGAAAGTTTTAGACAGCGATACAGCATAGCCTTTGTTATTTTGAATGTATTTAGTTATTAGACTTTAGGTAGATGTTTACATCTCACCTACTTTTCTAGTCTTTTTTTATAAACTGAGAGAAATAGACACCTGTAAGCTGCAATCCATTACCTAGAATAGATGTGTAAACTAGGACCTGGTGATTAGTACAGGTACAGACATTCACTCTGCAGACATTCAACAAACTGAAGGTTGCCCCTGGTAGGTTGCTCAGTAGCTTATCCTAGTTCTTTA
Source organism: Climacteris rufus (assembly GCA_013398175.1). Taxonomy (NCBI): domain Eukaryota; kingdom Metazoa; phylum Chordata; class Aves; order Passeriformes; family Climacteridae; genus Climacteris; species Climacteris rufus. Next base: position 514,748 of record VZRZ01000657.1, read on the forward strand.
AATTTGCTATAATTTATTCCTTTTGGCCTTAACGTTCTCCAAGCAGTCAGTTAAAGGTACACGCTCACAGAACAACTCCTACTGAGTCAGCCTGCTCTTGGAAATAGGCCTCTCTCCTTCCAGCATTTGCCAGTCCCTGTTTTACCAAAAAATCCAGTGTTTTACCTGTCCAGTAAGTTACAGAAAGGTCATGCCATCGTCTATATTTTGCAATAACCTGCTGATTGCAACATATGCCTAGAAATGTGAATGTTAAGATCTTTGTTGTCTCCAGATTTGGGAGTTTTGGGCTCATAATTCAAGAGACTGTCCTTACCAATACACTCTTCAACATCCTGGACAAGGACATACTCCTGTTGCATCCCATCTTTCCTCCTGGAGCCAGGAAATCAAACAGTGAGCATTTAAAAAGTCATAAACTAAAAGACAGGGAAAAGAGAATCTGGTTCTATTTTACCATTTAGGGTTGTCTCTTGAATTGTGAAATGTGTTTTTCTGTCAGAAAAACATCAAAAAAACATGTTTCCTCACCCTGTGCAAGAACACTAGCTACTACACTGATGAAGAAATATGATGTTATAAAAAGATGCTATAAAAAGATGGCTATTATTTTCTTTAAGTGAGCTATTCCATGAACAGACAGGCACACAAGTGTGAGGCTTATTGGAGAACATAACTGACAGGGAATTCTGGCTGACATCCACAGGAGGAAGGAGGAAGTAGTGAATGATGTGTGATCTGATAGAGGAAAAAAGCAATGAACATGCTGGCTAAGAGTTTTGAAGGGCTTTGAAAGTGGTAATTTGGTACACTGAAAACTAGGATGCTGTACAAGGGGATTTGAAATTTGCCTGGTCCTGGTTGCAAGTAGCAGAATAACTCTCACTCAGTTAGTACTGGTATTGCAATGTAATACATAGTAATTCTTGTAATTCTAGAGACATTAAACATCACAAAATCTGGTCCTAAACATGCTTCAGCAAGACACTGTTCTTACAGGCCAGGGTGCACTTGTGCATAGATTTATCTGGGTCTGGTAATTTATTCAGCATCTCTCTTGCAACAAAGCTACGTGTAGCGCAAATAATGAAAGAGGGGAATGAATGAACTTATGGAGTTAAGAACATTTACAATATCAATGACATCTCTCCTTCCTTCTCTGAAATAATATCTACAAAATAATATCATGCAGTGACTGTGAATTACAGCACAATTTAATCATTCAGCTCACTGAGCATTTGGTTTCATATTGGCTCACAGATGACAAAACCAGGACTGCCAGGGTGAACACTGCCTTGGTTGGCAGCTAACAGCAATGTCCCCGTGAACTAATTATAACTTTATTCCAAATACATTTTTTGCTAATGCACAGTTCACAGGATCGTTGTAGTCCAGAACACTTCTGACGTCACAGGTAGTTTTGGATGTTTGCATAGGAATTAACAGAAGCTTTGAGAGAGTGAAAACTGCCATTCTCATTGTCTCCACTGTTTAAATGGAAAGACTATATTAAAACATCACCTTTGATGGCTTTTCTGCATCTATTGTCCTATGCCTTTATAATGTAAATTATTTATTTGATGAACACATTTGCCAGAGAAGCTCAGCAATATTAGCAGAATGATTCTCTTTTGAGAATGAGCAGACTGAAAATGAAATCTCCCAAAGGCCTTGATACTGATGTCTGTGGTCCCTTTGTAATACCAGATAACATTCTGTCATTATAAATTCCTCGGTAATCTTGCAATGACTCTTTGTTTTGAACCAAGCAAGTCTCTTTTGAGTAAAGTTTATGACTCCATGATAATTAATAATCTATTAAATGCTAAGAACATTAAGTTGAAAAAGACTGTTTCCCATTAGTGACCTTTTACAACCCATTCTTTGGCTAAATTATTCCTATCAGAGCATTTCTTCCAGCTGGCAGGGGGAGTGGCTGTGAAGGGAGTCAGTCAAGAGCAACCTCTGCATCTTAATGATGAGGGACTTCCTTGATAATCTGGCAGTCCCCAATGCTGAACTGCTGAGCACTGCCAGTAATGAAACACCAGATTGAGGGTTATGGGTAAAATGCTACTTAATCATGGTTTTAATCTAAGGGTTTAAGAGAAATAGTGGTTGGATGCAACAACACCAATCTAAATAACTTATCCAAAAGCAGCATATTTTAGAAAGACCTTCGTATCTTCTTAAAATCAAATTCTGGTAGACATTGTCTATGCCCCTTGTGCATCCTGAAATGAACCTTTGGTGTTGCTCAGTTAGAAGGCATGATGAGACAGTCAGCATCTTAAAATATTTGATCCAAATTGATCTTGGCTGTTGAAAAAAATTAGATTTACATGAAGAATTTGTTCATTCTCTGTTGTTCTTTGTCAGATGAATGAATCCTGGGATATGGTCCTAAATAAACCAGGAGGGATGGAAAAATCTGGCTCTGAATAGAATTGCCTGTGCTGTAGCCCATAACTCTTATAATGCTCTACAGCCTACAGTTTGAGCTTTCGTGTCAAATGTAGAATTGATTTCCTCATAGATAGTTTTTATACAAGTCTATAACACAATAAAAGCCTTATAGGAGCTGACAGAGTTACCTGTTCACCTCAGCCAGGTTAGGTCAACATTATGGAAAAGCTATACCCTGGAACTACTGTAATTTAATGTTGACTGATCTGCTCTTTGATTTTAACAGCATCTATAACTTGACCTGAATTTGTAATATGAACATAAATTGTAAATTTGCAATAAAGTTATCCAGCAGTGCTACAGTGAAAATTACTTTATCTTAACCATTAGCATTCATTGAAGGGAGATGCATTTGTAGATTGCCTTGTGAAATTCTTTACTGAAATTAATTTAATCCATGAGCTTCCAAGTCTCCATCTTCTGCAGACACTTTTAGTTTTTTCATTATGGAAAATAGATTTGAGTGTGATAGGTCTGATTGTCAGTGTTAAATTAATTAATTTCTTATTTTAATGCCAATAATATATCAGCTTATACAATGGTAAATATGGGTATATCAATATACCCACAGGCATTGCACTATGTAACCAACATAGTATCTGAGTTTTAGTCATTTCCAGCCCCCAGGCACCTGCATCTCTATTTCTGTCTGTCTGAAAGACTTTTTAGCAGTTTTGTGCCTTTGTGGAACTTAAGGCTTGTCAGAATTCACAGGTAAGTTAATCCGCTCTCTGTCTCATGGGTAAATTTTCCCTCTATACGCCTCACTGGTCCTGCTCTGGTGAGCACCCTGAGGATGCTGAGGTTGCTCTGAAAGCCTGACAACTGAACCAGACTGCACAAAACAGGAGAAGTTCTACTTTAGTCTGTAACTGATTGTCAGGACTCTGACACTGGATGTGGGAGATTTGTATTCAATTCCTCTCTCCAACCACACAAACAAGATGAACTTCTCTCTGGCCTCTTAATAGAGGGTTGTCAACCCTCCTGTCAACAGGATTGTCTCTGGGGTGGTGCTGGATGCATTTTGGAAAAGCAGTGTGGTATCACAACAGCATTAGCTCTTTATTCTCACTGCTGTGCTTTGCTGCAGAACTTGTCAATCCACAAGACACTTCACTGCTACAGCTTCAGCACATGAGACATGAGACATGGTTTCACAGAATCATAGAAAGGCTAGGGTTGGAAGGGACCTTAAAGACCAACCCCCCTGCCATGGACACGAACAGCTTCCACTAAATCAGGTTGCTCAGAGCCCCATCCAGCCTGGCCTTCAGCACTTCCAGGGATGGGGCATCTATAACTTCTCCTGGCAACTTGTTCCAGTGCATCACCCCCCTCACAGTAAAGAGTTTCTGTCTGATGTCTAATCTAAACTTAATGTCAAGTGCTTTTAAAGGGAAATGTGGACAAGCTGAAGAGTCTAGAGAAGAACAGTGAAATTGACAAAAACACCACCTATGAGAAAAGTCTGGAAAGTTTGGAATTATTTAGTATAAAGAAATGGAGATTGAAGACTTTTTGAATGTTAAAGGTAGTAAGTAGCAAAAGCGTTGGATATTGTTCACTACATTTGTTGCAAATAGTATAAAATGCAGCAAGGAAGATCTAGCTTGGAAAGAGTTTTCTTTAGGTGTGGATTTTTAAGCACTGAAATAGAATTTGTCAGAAGTTGTGGTAGCTTTAAAGAACTGGTTAGACAAATATCTTTTGGGATCAGTGTTAACTGTTGCTGCATGAGACCAGTATTTTTCTCATACTATGCATGTTATCTCTATATGACTCTCAAATCCTTGTGTTTCAATCACAATGTCCTAATGTGTCCCTGTAAAGTAGGCAAAATGCTATGAGGTTAATAACATCTGAAAGAAATGCTTAAAATAGGTGTATCTGTACTTCAAACTTAATGAAGTTGTTCTTGTGAGCCCTGTATGGGATGTTGGTATTGCCTCTCTGTCCTGGATAGTGTGCTAAGAACAAAGATTAAGTGACTTTCAGAAAGTCACAGAAGAGGTTTGTGGCCCAGCCTAGGGGCTGAATATAGTTACTGACTCACTTCCTCTTTAAATAATTTCTAAAAGTCAGCATAAAGCAACAACAGTTTTTCTGATAAGAGGGAGATGTTGCTGTTGAAATACAATTGGGATGCACAAGGCAGCAGGGCTGTCTCAGTTGTGTCATTTGGAATTGGAGTAAGATTTCCTTTTAGGAATAAAGAGATCATTACACGTATTTATTAAAAAAAAATCTAAAAATAAAGTTAAAATAAAGCCTGCAACTGAGAAGCCCAAAATGAAACACACACTTACTGTAATGACAGGCTGAGAGTTTGGGTTGTTCTGCCTGGAGAAGGTTCTGGGGAGACCTTAGACCACTCTCCAGTACCTTAGGAGGCTACAAGAGAACTGGAGAGGGACTTTTTACAAGGATATGGACTGATAGAACAAGTGGGAATGGCTTTAAACTGAAATAAATTTAAATAATTATAAGAAAGAAGGCTGAGGTGAGGATGGTGAGACACTGAAAAATTATTCCTGTAAGAGTTCTGGATGACCTAACCCTGGAAATGTTCAAGGCCAGGTTGGATGTGACTTTGAGCAACCTGGTCTAGTGAAAGATATCCCTGCCCATGGTGGAGGGGTTGGAAGGAGGTGGTCTTTAAGGTCAGGATCTCTGAATTATAATTGCAAGTGGAATTCAAAAGTTAGAAGGTAAAATAAGCAGCTCAGAATTATTGGAACATCTTAGTGAAGGCTGGAGTGTTTACATGCAGAGGGTGCCACCCAAAGATTTTAGTAAGCAGCAAACCACTGCCAGTGTAATTCATATGCAGCTGAGTCTTCTCTGGAGAAGGGATCACTTGCAATTCAAAGAGAAAATATCAGGGACTTACAGGAGAAGAGAAAAACGATCAAACCATACTCATATTGCCTGTACATCTAACCAACTGAAAATATTTACCAATGCTCTATGCAAACAAAGTTCTTTCATGCCATTGACACTTCCCAAAAATTCAGAACAATCTAAAATTTGTTCTTGAATAAATGAGCTCTAGAATATGTTAATTCAGTACAGCACAATGAGAACAGGCTAAGCAAATAATTTCTGTACTCATCCAGACCCACGATGGAGGTCTGAATTAAGCTAATTGGTGCTGTATAGAGGGGGAAGAGAAAGATGCAGAAGTTCTGCTTTACTTCAGCAAATAGAGAATATAAGAACTCATCATGACTGGTTAATTCCTTAGGTAAAAGAAAAACATACTGCAACATTGCCTATTAAACACATCCCAAAGAAATCACAGTAATGATTGTTTCACACACACACATGCACACACACACATCTAGCTATCTAATCTATCTATGTCTTTATCTATCATCTATCTATGATATATACTTCAATGGAAGCTTCCATGTTATTGTGACTTTAATATGTTAAAAAATGGTTTGTTTAATAATTGAAGTCCTAGATACTTTACTTAACCAACATAAACACAATGACAAGCTGCTGTTGTCTTAGGAGTAAGGTGAGTAAAAGATAAAATAAGCATTATTTAAGAGAGAATTAAAGGGCTTGATAAAAAGCGACAAGCTGTTTTTAAACTTTCACTTCAAAGAAACAGCAATTAATATCCACCAAGTTTGAAGGGCTGGGTTACAGAAAGCAAACTGGAAAATGTTCTTAGAAAGCAATCGACATGAATTTGTAAGTCAGAACTGTCTACCAGTCATTTGTCACATGAAACTTGCTTAAAACACAGTTTGTTCAAAGCTACTAATTGAATCAACCTCATTGAATAAACTGCATTGATTTGAAAATAAGGTGTTTATATCACACTCTTTAGAACTATCTGTTTACACATGATCTGTTTATGCCCTTTCTAATTATGGAAATTAACCGAATTCACTTCATATGAAATCACTTTGTACAATCATAAGCTCTTTCCAGTTCATATCAAATATTCCATAGACATTTCATGTCACAAGATTGAAATATGCTTCATGGATTTTATTTAATCCATGACCTATGGTGACTATTTGAGCCACCATGAAAATGAAAAGCATACAGAAAAATATGAGTAACAAAAATAAAAACTAGAAAGCGTGTTGTAGACAATGAAGAGCTATTCATTCAAGATGTAGTTTGTGTCATAACAGCTGCAGGATTCTTAGTCTCATGAAAAATGTTATCTATGAGTTAAATATTTTGAATATTTTTAGGAGTTCACCACTATTTATATATGGATGTTCACATGTGAATAATTGAAGTTTCTTCTCTAGAGATTTGGCTACTAAAGCAAGTCAGTTGTGGGAAGAAGGTCTACAACAGAGACAAATTCTTTAGTAGGTGAAAAAATAACAGTAACATTTTATGGTTATTTACCAAAAATACTTAAGGAACACTTAAATGTTAAACCTTCAAAGAACTACACATAAATTAACTAATTGGTCTATGTACTTTTGCTTTGTTGTACAATAAGCAAACATATTTACATTATCTGCTCCCTAGATATTTTTCCTTCTCTGACAAAGAGTGTTTTGGATCAGTATTTAAGTGATGACAAAGTAAAGACAAGTGAAAAACATAAAAAAGTAGCAAAGTTACTAGCTTTGACAATAGGATCCATTCTGGGTGTTATGCATGTGAACTTAGGATCTGAATCATCCACTGGGTTGTACAAGCCCATTAACTGTGATCTTATTTTCACTGTAGTTTAAGCATGCTAAGATCAGACTTAATTGCTGTTTTTCTTAGGAATACGATGCAGGGATGTATTACTAACTCAATACACACCTAGGCCAGAGACAGGTGGCTGCAGAATTCTAAAAGAAGATCCAAGGTTTCAGGCCAAAGGAAGACAACAGGTATCTTCTTTTAATAGAACTGGCTGGAAAATAAAAATTGTATTTCTAAAAAATGCCTGGTATTTATTTCTATCCCAGTATAGAAAACAAGAAGAGATTGTCCAAGAGAGTTCCACAATTGAACAACTTGCCTTGGAGTAGGGGAAAGTTGAGGCAAAGTTCTACTTTATGTCTGAACTAATCGGCGACAAAGTCTTGAAAACTCCATATTCTAAAAGAATGAACTTGACCACCAAAGAGCATCAGGACACTGCAATGAAAAGTTAGTACTGATTAGTTACTATATGCTCTTTAAACAAGTTAGCTTGAGTTCCAATGGTTATGTCACCCCAGGAAAATATTTGTCCCAGGATCTGGGATAAATACATGGGTGTTATTTCATGCTGCTGTAATTATGCAACTAGCTGCAGCCCCCACATTGTATGTAGACATGCCTCAACATCTGCTTTGCGCCAGGTTTTCTCCCAAGTCCAGTGGAAAATTTTCTTATGAAATGTTCATTATAATTAACATTTTTCTGTATTCCTGAGAACATTTCAGGCACCTAGACTTCTACATGTTTGCTTTGCAGCCTTCCAGGTCAGACAGTGCTTCCATTTCTGTTCAGTTATTGTAGATTTGGAGGGAACTAATAGCTTTGAATGGGAAATTTTATATAAGTATGGTTTATATAAATGTCAAAACCACATAGTTACCATGAATAACAGATGTTTGTCTATAACTTTTTTCAAAACTTCTTGCAGAATCCTGTCCTGTCAAGGCTTTGTAAGAACTTCTGTGAATGATGAGACAGATGTTGCACCCTGACATGATTCAGAATGTTAGACTGCAACTAGAAATTTTCAACTATTTTTCATTTGTGGGCTCCTAGAGCATTCCACTGGAGATACAGAAATATCCCAAACTTAAGCTGATGTAGAGTATACAGGACTTGATCTTAGTTACCTCCTACAGACCCCTTCAAAGCAGTTAGCAGACCTTCATGTCTGACTAGAGATTAAAAACTTCTGGACCAAGAGAAGTCTTTGGTAAACCCATGTATCAGTGATTCTGTAATACACCTGTACTTTGCTTGGGTTTTTGTGTGTGTTTTTTTTTTTGTTTGTTTGTTTATTTGTTTGTTTGGTGTTCTTTGTTTGTTTAGTTTTTTTGGGTTTTGGGGATAGTCAGTGTAGCTTAAGCCACATGAGAAAGTCTTGGTGATAGAGTTCCACAATTTTTCTGGGGCAGAACCTTCCCCTGCAGTTCCTCCTGCCATTATAATTAATCCAATAGCCTCCCCTCTGAATTTATCAACTGGGAGAAACTGGTATGGGAGAATCAATTGCTCCCCTGAGAAGAGAGATTTTATTAATTTTGAAAACAGGTAACTAGATAACACTGACAAAAATCTGCCTATGGTTCTAAGATGTGCATATTTTTTAATATGTTGTTTATTTTTGTTTTTCCAATACCCACTTTCATGAACAGCTGTAAGAACTATTAAGTTACTGCTACAAGTCATCATAATGCAAGTGTATTTAAAGCCTGTGTGAGCAACCGCTTTTCCAGCATGTAACAGCTTGTCTATACCCTGTAGCAATTTCCTAACTGATCATTCTGACTGGGTGGTTTAGTTTGGATTTCAATGATGTACAAAAAAAGGGATAGTCAGTGTTATGGACTAAATGACTGTCAACACGTATCCATAAAAAATAAACCAATTGTTTCTTATTGGGACATAGGGAACAGGGATGGAACTACTGAAAAGGATCCCTGCTATAATTTAGCTGTAAAATAGATGTGAAACCCAAATATTAGGAAGCTATCAAATTCAGAAAGTTCAAGACTAAACTTGCTATAGTCTTAGTAAATGTTTCTTTGTTTGCATTTTTACTTGGTATATGAAGCAAAATGCACGGCTATAAGAATGTTCATTCAATCACAATTTCTTATAATTGAAATTTCTGTTTTGTTTTAGAGTTTGTTTCAGTTTTTAGTTTTGTTTTGTTTGTTTTCTTGGTGGTGTTTCTTTTGGTTTGTTTGTGTGTTTTTGGTAGGGTTTTTTGGTTTTGTTTTGTTTCATTTTGTTTATTTTTTAATTACTTTTAAAAGATGCAGTAAGTTATACAGTCCTACTTTTTAATATGTATTATCACACTTAAGAACTCTGAGAAACACAGTAAATGGAAGAGCTTTTAAAATACGTTTTGGGAGGAGCAGAAAGCACAACAAAAAGAGAGGAAAGCGTGACAGAGACACACAGCAGAAGAAAAGGGTCAAATAGCAGAGACTCACAGCAACAGAGTAAGTTGTAAGCTAATGTTCACCTGCAGCCACACTGTTCAGCAGCAAAATATTAATCTTTGTGTTTGTAATTCACTTTCAGGTCATTTACTACAAAATTAAAAGTGCCATACTCGTAAAGCACAAGGAGGTGCAGTGCATATTTCCAGAACAAAGTTGACTAAAGTGCTCTGAAGAGGCAATAGTCATCAACAGGAATTGGTGCTACACTGCTGATCAAAAGGGATCGGAACTTGCCTTCAGTCACTGGGACCTGAGAACTGCTCAGGAAAACACAACCTGGTCAGGACTGTCAAGTCTGGAAGATCTCATGGAACTGGGCATCATGAGGATTTGCCAAGCTACAGGGGTGGAATAGAAGGGTAATGAGTTTAGCAGATCCAGCATGTGGGATACTGTTGCAACGGTGGCAATAAGGACACCACAACACAGCTTGGTCCGCAGCGAGCAGAGAGTGAACTCCATTTATTGTCCTATTCCCATTTTATATAGTAGGAACCCAGGTAGATGATTCGCTAGGGTCCAGCCACCCCCTGTTATGGTTGGCTGGGTTCTACACCATCCAATTCAAAACATATCATGCCTGGACCAACAGCGGTGGAAAACAACAGGTGCTCATCTTATTGTTTTCATACCTTCCATGGGAAAGAAGGACTTTCTCACAAGCAGCCCCGAGCAGACAGCTCCGGGCCGCTACAGGATACTGCCTTTTGGGCATGTCTTAGGCCATGAGAAGTTGTAAAATCCTTGACTAGCACAACTGAATTTGTACAGAGTGGCTTGCATCCTGATGGAGAACAATCTGGTCTTATAGAAGCAGGACAGAGTGAGGAAAAGACAGAACAGAGATGACATTCCCTCAGTAATCCTAACACAGCTGGGGAAGCCCAGAAGAGAGGAAGTTGCTCTGACTCGCATGTTTTGTTGACAGGTGTGTGGGAAGAGAATTCTGAAAAAACACATGGCACTACGGAGTTGTATTTTTGTCTAGCACCATCCTAACTGATCATTGGTGAAACCATAGGGGATCTGGGGGATGTTGCTGCCCCCCGACTAAACCCAATGGTTCATACCTCAGTATGCATTCACTTCCATATTTGTATTCTTCACCAAGACACGAATGATTTTATTAAGTGTACATTGAAATCTACTGAACGCATAGTTTATAAGAGATGCATCTTTGTCTTCCTCCTGAAACGTCCTCCAGACTTGAAAGAGTCCTGATGTTGGAGAAGTTAAACCTAATGTTCAGCAGTGCACCTGTGGTGTTTCCATTTCTCCTCATGCCATATGAGGGCAATCCCTGTTTGTATTGCCACATTCTGAGTGTAGGAGGCAGTGGTACTACAGCTGCTGCACATTCATGCTGGTCTGAAGTGGCCAGGGAGAAAGAACTTGCTGATTGTTCTCCATGAACGCTGAGGAGAAACACATTGACTTGACTTCATAGGCTATCTCAGTGTCAGTTTTTCTTAGCAGTTCTCACAAAATTAACGTAAGAACAATGTAAGAAGTAAGAACAATATAAACCATCACTATCCCATTGACATCTTTATATTAGAGGCAGAAGTTGACATAGCAAAGATCCTTCTAGTCTGCCAACATTTTTTGGCTTATACCTGTACAGACAAAACTCCTTACACTGATGCAAGTGTTAGATAAAGGTATTTGAAAACTAATGTAGCTGCAGATGATCTAATTTTTCATGTCTATAATTTTTTTCCATGAGTTTTATTACTATTTTCCCTATGGCATTTTACTAAATAGTAACTTATTTTACAAGTCTTAAATATTCTGCTTTTCAATCTATTGAATTGATTCTCACTATTCAGTGTATTTCAGCCCTTAAAAGAGTAATTATTCTTGATATAATGTTATTTTATCATGTGACTAAGCATAAGTGATGTGGTTTTATGCTACCTGCATTCTGCTACCAAAAAAGCTGAAGAAAATTTGTATCAGATCCATAGTTTATTTTTCTCTGGTGGGTCCATTTATTTAGCATTCTTAAAACTATGCCAAAGATTAATTTAGCCCTATTATATTTTATACTGATTTTTACAAGTATTTCCAGACTTCAGGCACAGTCTAACAAGATGATGATGTTCATTGCTAAGGATGTTTCTTCTCAGCTGGGACTCAAGTAAATTATGTAAACATTTCCCATGGCAGCTCCCCAAGGTGTACACAAATGGTAATCTAGAGTGGTATTTTTCAACTTTTCTTTTTAGTCTTGGGCATTTTTTTGATGGAACTAATTTAATCAATTTGGAAAGAAATTGCCTTTAAAACAAGGGAAGTTGTGGGTGCTTTCAAGTGTCTATTTTTGGATCACATTTGAAAGAGGAAAATAAACAAAGTATTATGTTTATGTTTAAGACTCATTTAGAAATAGCTCATAATGGCATATGCTAAAGATGATGAATAGTTAAGAGAACTGGTCATGTAATTATTAGAAGAAACCACACATTGTCTCAGAGAATGTAAATCAACAAATTCAAGTCAACCACAGTCAGCCTACTCCAGGGAATTACTCTGTGGCTCTGACAAGACCTCTGTTCAGCTGCAGCTCTGCTACTGCTCTCTGGTTCCAAGGCAGCACACACTCACTGCAAACTGGCCCCTGGGGTTACTCCTGTCCTACATACTATTTATGAATGCAGTCCAGCATTCTTTTGCTAGACTGTGTATTTCCAAGAACACGTGGCTTTTCTGTTTTCAAAAGGTGACTTGAAATAATATATTGTGAAAGTCGGAAAAAATCCCCATAAGGTCTTTGGAGAGGACATGGATTTAAAAATATCTTTCAAACAGCAATAACATTTTAAGATAAAATGTTTCAGACAGCTCCTCTTTGTTATTTGAACTGCACATTCCATGTGAATTATTGGGAAGAGGCAAGCTTGTGGACATGTTGTTAGTAATCATGCAGGATTTTCCTTTTACACTTGCAAATAGTGAGACAAGAGAAGGAAATAGGCACCAAATGATGACACACATTTTTTAGTTATATCTGAGAGTATATCTTCAATTAAAAACATGATTCCTGCCAATAATATTCATCTTTCTCTTAGGTTTCCTTTTTGAAAACACTTTATAATGGTATTTGGCTGGACGGAACATCAAATAAATGGAATATAAATTCAAATACTCTCTGTCAATTTAGGATTTCTTCCAAGATTACCCTTTTGTCATACCATCTGTTGTTCACCTAACCACTACCATTAAAAGATTTCATATTGCATATTGGGACACTCACAGTAACTTTTGGGGGCAATGAATAAAGGAATCTTTTAACTTTGAGAGGAGTAGGTTTAAGGGTCAAGATGATGATGGATAACTTTGTTTTTTCCACAATTAATTCATTGACATGACTGCCATAAATAGTTTGCCTCTGTGATTGAAAGATCAGGAATGGAACAAATGTATTGCAGATTTTGAACTAGCTGAATTTGCATTGACAAAAGCTGATGATATTAAATCCTACAGCCATACAACCATGGAAAATGCATGAGAAGTCAAACCTTGACTCTTAATTTTGTATTACTCTGAGTTATGCTTAAGTGGTACAGAAGAATAAAGGTTCTGCAGATGTTGCTTTCCTTATTGTACTGTTTGAAACAGTGGCTGAAAATCACACTGTCCTTCCCCCTGTAAATCTGGTGCAAGAGGAAAAACTGCTATCTCAGAATGGAAGGCAAATGCATCCAAAGTTCAGGTCACTTTGTGTCTTTGTTACTTCATTTAGCAAGCTACAGAATTAAGTCTGAAGGTTCGTTGTGTTTTAGGAGCATCCTGCTCAATGAATGCCCTCTTCTTAAGCATTATTTATTCTGCTATTGTACCACAGTCAATTATCTGTGGCTGTGCTGACTTCCTTTATTCATTTTAAAATTCACTTATGTGGTAATGCAAAGTGATGCCAAGCTAGCCACAACTTCTGTCTGTCCCCAGAATAAACTGTAGCAATGACGATTTACAGTAATCTCCACTGAAATTGCCCAAGGCATTAATTCTTCAAACTTTCTGGGTACATCTATATAAATTAGTACAGGGATGGTTGAAAGCCAACAAATTGGGTCCAAATGCTGAATTTTATCCATGCATTTCTTCACTGAAAGGAAGATGAATTTGGTTGTCCTCTACCTTGTGGAGGTTTGGAGAGCAGTGCTACTTTGGCAAGAGGATTCACTGTTTTGCAGTGTTGTCTGGACAAGTTATGCTTGCTAATCCCAAGACTTTCTTAGGGAAATTCTAGTCTTTCCTGGACTACAAGAAGATGCCATGGTAGAAGGTAGGTGACTATTAAGGGACAGAGCTGAGAGTGAATAAGGAGCAGAAGTGAACCAATGGCAGTAAGTGGCCCAGGCAGGAACACAGGGACAGTCTAGGAAAAGACTTAATGGGAAGAATGTTCCTAGAAAATGCAGCACCCAGGAACACAGAGAGGGCAGATGGTGGAGTGTAGGAAGGAGAGACCTATAGGGTAGTTCAAGAAAAATAAGGCAAAATGTGACAGAGGACCCTGGGTTTGGGTGTCAATGGCAGGAAAGGATCAGAGGCATTCTAAGTCTGAGGGCTGAGACAACAGAAAAGGAAAACCAAATTATGGTATTTCAAAGAAAGAGCTATAGAATAGCACTTCTCCTGACAAGAAATACCCTCATGTTATAAGAAAGTTTAAAATTTAAAATCAAGGCTGCAGAACTTAGCCATGCTCACAAAAAAGTCTTTTTCAATGAGGATGAAATATAATTTTTTTCAGTTTCCTCTTAAATTCTTGCAGTTTTAAGCAAAAATGGCAGGCATCTTACATTTCAAATTTGAGTATATTTATCTTCCTCTTGTAAACATAAATTAAATGTTAGGTCATCTTACACAGTTTATTTACAGCTGTACTCCTGGTGCAAATTCTTTTAAGTATTTGTTAATCCCAGAGTGGCCTTCTGCACTGGCTCACAATTCTTCTTGAAATAAATCCAAGATACACTGTATTATATATGCCACTTTAAGAGAAAAACTCTTTTCAGCTGGGGGAAAAAAAAAAAAGAAAAAGATCACTTTCAATTTGTGTTTGAATTCTTCTGTCTTAATTAGCTTTATTTTGTGGCTTAAGGAACCAGATTTTACTCTGCTTATTAACAAGGCAGACTGCCTTATCAGCATCATTCTTCTCTGTGTATACTTAAGTATTGCTGAGCTCTGCAGTTTTGTAATCTGCAAGCTTTCATTTATGTTAAAGTTTGTTACAAATATATTATGCAAATTATTAAATGCAAATATTGTTGTATTATCAGTTAAAAGTGCCAAAGTGAGAATAAAAATAAAATTTGAAAGGGCAAGGAGGAAGAGATAACATGAAAAAAATAAAACAAATTAAATAATGCCCTCAAAATAAATATTTATGAATACTAATGCCTCTAGTTAACGTCTTTTGCACTAAAGGCATCACTGTATAAGAATAATGAAGGAAACTAACATGGATAATAAATGTATTTCTCTGTGTTTTATCCTGACATAATTTCTACAGTGTCACCAACACTGTAGTCTTGAAGGCAAATTGAACCACAGCTATAGACCAAAGATTTACAGTTTAGAGTGCTTGTTTTCAAAACCATATATGTTTATATATAAACATCTAAAAAAATCCACTAAAAGCCCTTTGTGGAAGTGTCTAAGTGCATAAATCCTATCAAAGTCAATGGAATTAGACAGTTAGGGAAAGAGCTGTAAAGAGATTCACTAAAATTCATAGCTGTGGGAATTCACAGCTTTGAATCTGACACCTAGACTATGTATGAGCTGAAAAATAAAATAACTCAGGCACAGTCATGTACTAGAGTGGCCAACAGGTATGGCATAGCCAGGATTCCCATGGATACTAGGCTTTCCCTGTCTCTAAAACCGGCTGGCCACATCCAAGTACTTTTTAGCAACATGCATCCCCAGGAAATATGCATGAATTTTTTAGAGAAGGTGGTCTGAGACCTTTGTGTGAGGGACAGGGATCCACAACAGGTGACAGGGAGAGGTCACAGGAGCACACAATGTTGTCTGTTCAGACATGGTCCAAGAGTCCCTGTGCAGTTATGTATTCTTGACTGGCGATCATAAAAAATGGCATGTTTGGTGGGGAGCTGCCAAAAGCAATCAGGGGAAAATAGAAAGGTAACCTCATGGTAATTAGTTTATTTTGCTGTCTTTGCTGCTCTTTGTATTACATTTTGTCAGTTCATCTCTTGGCTCCCTGCTCCCATCATTATAATGAATTCGGCGACTTCATTCTCCTTCACCTGACCATGCTTTTGAACCTTGGATGATGTTTCTCAGGCTATGCCCATACTAGTGTAGGTAAATGTACCAGATCCAAGCCTCTGGAAATCCATGACCCATGTCATCATACTGTTAGCATGGACCTTGACATCCAGTGAGTTCTCTCCCAGACCTAAACACAGTTTGAGAGCTGGCAGAGTCTAGAACCATTCACCACTTCTTATTGGCAGCTTGAACATGATCAACATGAATTGGAAACAAGTTTAATAGTGTGGAAATGGAGCAAAAGAGAGAGTCTTAAAAGCCTTTGAAGATCCGTGTTATTCTTTGACAATTCCTGGCATGGTGGTATATATAGTTCCAGATTTAGCAATAGATTCAGAGCTTGTTACCTTATTTCTTGCCACTGCTTTATTACTGCAATAATGGGCCAAATCTCGGTAGCTAGGGTGTATTTGGAGGCATTAATCTGTGACTGTCTTTAAAGCTTCCCAGTGTATTGTTCTCAACCTACAGAGATGAAGACTGAACTAGATTCCTCCCTCTGCTGGAAACATCCCCTTCAGAGCCTACAACCAGCTTCTTCTCTGACTGTACCTATCTCCCTTCCATGGCTGCCAAAACTCTTCAGTGTAGGATTCCAGTTTCTCACCAGTGTTTCCCAAATACATTTTTCTACAGCTGGACTGTAACCTTGTTTGTTCTGTGGCTCGTCCATTCTTCAGTTTTTGTATTACACTTTTAAATTTCATTTGTCTTTCAAATCTTTTTCCTGTTGCCAGCTGCCATTGCCTGTTGAATTATTGTGTCCAACTCCCCTTGAAATTTTCAGGTGACTCCTAGGTCTGTACACAACCTAGAAAGAAAATTATCCATCCCTTTAAATAACTGAATTCATTTTGTGTCACATGATGTTGGCATTTTCTTAATAGTTGGGGTGGCCAATTTTGTTTTCTCTGTTGTGGGAGGGCAGCTTCTGTTAACTTCAAGACGCAATTCACAACAGATTGTGTCTATCTTATTCCCAAAGGAAATTTTTGACACCATAGAAAAATGCAGGATGCATTATTGCCAAAAGTTCTAGCATTTCATGTCAAATAGAAGGTTTTCGATTTAAAACTGTAAATTACATTCTTAGAAGAAAAAGTTTTTTCTAAGAGAAAATTGCAACAAAGTGAAAAAAACCTACAAACTTCTCAACCAAAATTTTCAATATATGTGCTGAGTATCTAAGTATTCAATAAGAGAATGACTGAGCCTGGCATTCCAATATGGAGATCCTTACCTTCAAAGAACTTGATATTTAAGAATAGTTCCAGTGTAAGCCGAATAAAAATTATGACCTTGAATCCTAAGTGCTAAGCAAATAATCATAGTGATAGAAAAGTGTCATCACTGTGGCTGATATTCATCTTGCCATAAAAGATTGAGGAAAATGCTGTTAATTACCATAGGCTAAAATCAAATACAAATTTGGAAATTTTTCTCCAGATGAAAAAAAGGCTGTTCATCATAATCATCAATAATACAAATATAGTGAATAACAACATGCTGGAATATAGTATCATGACCTTACTTGGTCAGATTCTGTATAAATTCATTTGGATTGTCATATAACTGTTGATATACACTATAGATTAAATCAGCTCCTATATTATGATGAACCAAAACCAAGCAATGGATGTACAAAACTCATGCACAACATTATGAAAAATATTGAAAAAAAAAAAGGTGCTGGAGTTCTTTTCCTGTATATTTTATCCCTGGAGGTGTTCAAGAGGTGTCTGGGTCTGGTGCCAGGTGACATGATTTAGTGGTTTAGGGGTTACAGTGGTAGTGCTGAGTGCGTGGTTGGATTGGATGTTCTTGAAAATCTCTTCCAACCTTGATGATCCTCTGATTTTATATTTCCTATATATTTGAACATAGGAAAATGCAGATATTACCAACCATTAGAAGTACAAAATGCAAGTCTTTTACTGGTATAAAACTCCAAACTTCCTCAGGAAAAGTCTAAAAATGTTATAGGTGAGAGATCGCTTTGGAATGGTTAGGCAAACAGCTGTCAGGAAAATCTGGTACTAGATATATTTGCCCATGTATTTACCCATGTTCACTGGACGCTTTCTCAAAATTCTTTCTAACCCTTCCTTTTTTTGGCAGGCTGTTGCAGCTGTTTTCTGTCTGTCGGCCACTTTTTCTTCCACTGATTCCGATAATGATGGACCTTTAGCAAAGTGAGTGAATGGTTGAGATGATACTTCATGTGGGCTGGAACAAGCTGACACTACATACCTGAATTTCTGCACTGATGAGACTTGCTGAACACCATTTCTGAAGATTTCTGGATTTGAATGTGACCTGTTTCAAGGTGTCAAAGAATGGCAGAGGACATATGGAGAGACAGCTCTTTCCATGTCTCTGACTCAGGAAGACTATGGGCTGTATTTTCATTCTATGATGGGAACCAATACAACCAGCTAAATGCCCTAGTTCTCAGTGATCTGGTTCAGGCCTTCACACAGACTCTTGCACACTGTTACAATTAAGAATAAATGTTTATCACTATTCTGGACACCAGAATCTTTCATATATTGTATGTACTATCAATACACATTGGTTACAAAGATTTTCAAAAGGTCATTTACATTCAATTGAAGTAGTGGGATCAAGACAGAGCTCAGCCCCCATTATTCTGAAATAGGGGCAGTATTTAGAATCCTCTCTAGTGCAGCCATTTCTCACAGCCAGGACCATGAGCCAGAGTTCAAAGGTTATCTGATGTCAGGGACATCAGCCTATCACACAGAGCACATTACATTGGGATTCATGTGATTTTGCATATCTTCAGACTAAGGAATGTAATAAAAAAAGAAGAGTAATACAAATGTTTTATTAAACATCAGCAGCAGAAGTTTGATTAAAATAAAATAAAGACCAAGTAAAACCAGTCTGAGCAGAATTCAGTATTCAGTCTAATGTTAATAACTCATGGTGGAAAATAGATAAATAGTACAGCCTATAGAGTATATTTTTTATAATCATATTGGTGCAGCTATAGTCGTCTAAAAGTATCAACCAGACTTATTGCAAGGCCACAATCTTGCATATTTTAAGGTTTTTAGCAACTGCATGGGCCACTTGTGTCACACATTTTATTCAGACCAAATGATATGAGACACATTACAAAACCATTTATTTGAAAAACATTGAAAAAGAAGTGCAGCCAACTCCTAAGCACTCTGAGTCATAAACCTTAATGAAAAATGCTGTATGGAAAAAGGCAATATTATTCCTCTACAATTCAGGTATACTAGCTAAGCAACTTGAATTTGCTAAGATATGACTTTGCTATCTCCTTTCAAATACTGCTTATTTGTGAGAAATTACTGTAAATTTCATTAACACAATGACACATCAATCTATGTCAAATAAAAATCATTGATACAATAAATAAAGCAGGTAAATTGTTCAGATGGAGTGAGCACAGCCTTCTGAGCTCTCAGCTAGAGTGCAAGGAGATGATTTTAGAAAATTTTAACCTTTTTATAACCTCCAACTAACTTTGCTGTGAGGGGAAGAATAACAAGATCTTTTTCTAAAACAAATAAATAAATGTATTAATCTAAATAAATGTAAATATAAATAAATGCATTTATACACACATACACACACACAGAACTACCATCATTTCAAGGGTTTTTTTGTTTAAATAAACTTATATTAACAAAACAGACATGCATAATAGGCAGATGAGATGGACCTTTGAAATATTATCTTCTACATTTCCTGAGCAATTGAGAACATCTACATTATTAATGTTATCAATCTCCTTCAGTGAAGGAGACTTATTTTGCAAATTCCAGCAACCCTAATCAGCTGCATTTTTAAATACCCGGTGTTTCTGTGTTCCTTTGCTGTTTGTTTTCAAGTGTTGATTTTTTTTTAAATGCCACAAAAGAGGAAAACAAATCACATCTTATATTAACCCATAACCTTTTAAGCTACAGAAACAGACAGGTCATTTTTTTTTTTTAGTGTTGACATTCTGCATGTGTAAGAAAAACTTATGTATGTAGATTCCTCTCACAAGAGCTTCAGGGCATAACCCAGACAGAGAAGCCATCACTTTTCCATTCTGCACCCAGGCTGCTGACAAAAGAATTGTGCAAATGAGCCTTTAAATCCTTAAATAGTCACTACACAATGCATGAAAGAATGCAGTGCAGGACAAAGGGCAATATTCACAGTTTATCTCAGGGTGATGGATCTGAATCGACGCATGAACATGGGTTTGTTACGGGATGGAGTAGGCCGAAAACCCCTACTGAGAACCCAGTGGCCACAGTCTGTAATGCAAACAGTCAGGCTAAGTCCTTCACAATTAGGGTAAATGGAACTGGCCATTATCTGAACTTCAACTTGTTCTCATGATTGATATGGGAAATGAAAAGTTGTATATATCTCTAGAAAGACTGCGAGTTTTCTTCTCCTGACCAATGCTAGGAATTGGTAGATTCATATTTTAATGCAGAATTTCCTATTCTATATTTCCATTTAATAAACCTGCTAGCACTTCTATCCATACTGCAATGGATGTCACCACTTTTGTTGTTTTCCTAGAATTTTAGCTATAAATGAGTCATAACAATAAGTTCGTGAAACTAAATCTATACAAAGACTATGCTATCTATACTGACTGATAACCTGTATGGACAAATACCTGTTCATCCACATCCTCCATACCATCAATCTGTTGACAGACTGTATAAATATTCATAGGTAACCAGTAGCTAAGAGTTACTTGTCTTGGGGCATTCAGCACTTCAGGAAAACCAGGGTCTTCTAAATAATATATATAATGTAGAGCATTTATAAGTATAAATAAATGTGTTTTACTTATAGTGTCCATAGCAGATACTAAATTATCTTGTATTAATATTTCAGGTTTCCTAAAATACAGGAAGTGTACAATTATTCTTGATGTAATGCATTACAGAGAAGAAAATATTTACATTTTACTGCTCAAATAGGGAATGGAGGGGCTGGAGTGAGTGCTTGCTGTACCCTGTCCTCTGCTTATTCTCCTTTTTTTCATCCTGCAGCAGCAAGAAGGGAGAACACTGCTACCTGTAAAATATTTGCAAACCAGGCAATAAAATCATCCACAAAGCATCGAGTGTTCATCTGTACTTTAGGTGAGGAAGGAATTCTCATTAGCTTATTAAAAATACCTGATTGAAACAATCTCTTTTGATTTACATCTCACCTGCTAAGATTTAGGGGTGAATAAATTCAGGTAACTTTCCAGGAGATGCGATCTGTGAAAGGGCATATGATTTCGCATAAAGACCTGCATGAAGGCCACCAGGACAGCCAATGAAACACAGAGACTTCAAGAAACTCTCTTCAAAGCAACCCTATGTATTCAAGTATACACTGCATTCAAGTTGGATGGATTTCCCTTTTGTCTATAGTCATCAGAGGCAAGTGACATCTTGAACGCCTCAAGAAGATTAAATAGCAAAGCTCAGTCGGAAGCTTAAAAAAAGGAGAGAGAAAAGAAAAGGGCCAACTTGGCCATTATGGAGCTGGTCCTTTCTTGTCTGTGAAAGAGCTTTCAAGGAGTACTATTGGAAGAAGAAGGCCCAGATAAAGAATACAATGATGTTAGAAAGGGAGAACTCCGAGTGGAACCAGAGGGTGTGGGTTGCCCTGAATGAAGGATTAGTGCAGCTTCACAGCAAAGAAAAGGGGAATCCTAGTCAAGATGAAAATGAGGAATTACTTTTTTTAGACTCCAGTTCACTGAGCAGCAACAATGCATGATGGGAGGTACTTGACATAACACTCTTCCAGGCCATGTTTGCTCTCCATGTGGGACCAAGAAAAAACAACAACAGTGGCACACCAAAACAAAACAGTTTAACCTAATAAACTTACTCAGAAATTCTTTTCTGCAAACCTCAGGTTTTATTTACCATTGAGTATCTGCATGTTGAACCAATCACACATGGGAAATTAACATGCCAGATTTGCAGACAATGTGCCTTTTAACAAGCCTATATTTTGCAAAATGTTCAAATCAGTGCATTCTTATTGCACATTATAAGAAAGGAAGATATGCTGAGTGTTGAATTCTTCGCAGTCATCAGAAATAGTTACTTTTTGGAACGTCTTATGGCAAATTAGAAGGCAGAATTATGTGGGAAAAAAACCATTTTTGATTCTTAACTTAAGATGTGTGCACAGCAGTCAGGTTGATTCTGAATTAGGGAAGGGATGGTGCAGAAGCAAGAAGGTACAATTTAGTTATATAGAGAGATGGGCACGTATTTTGATTCATGACCATTAATATTATTCTGTGAATTGCTGACCTACTTTCCCATGTGCAAGGAATTTGTAGTCCCGGAATCACATTACTAGTTGTGACATAGCCAAGGTGGAAAAAAGGGCTGGAACACAGGGTCTCTGTGACAATTTATTTGTTAATATGATACAAACACATGCTCTGGGTTAGGGTGAGAAGCAGCAGATTAGGAGCATTCTGGGGATGTTGCCACATTCACTTCACATGGAAAGGAGCAAGAAGGACTTTACCTGCTGGTAAAATCATTATGGTAATAGAGGGCAAAAGAAAAAAAACTGGTCTACCTCATCTGCTTCCCTAAAGTGTCAGGAAAAGCTCAAGCAGCTTAGGATATTACAAAGTATTAATTTAGTGCTGAAACCCCTGCTGTCCTTACGGACTAGGCACCCTTTGCTGAAAAGCTTTCTTCAGGGCTTGATGAAAGACCTGAAGGCGGGGGGAGGCGGGGAAAGACCCTGAGATCATTCAGTTTCCTTGGCTACCTCTCATTCCAGGCAAAGATAACGTTTAATCAGGGACAGGACAGAAGTATCACTTCCCTCCAGCACCACATCAGTCCATGAAGCTGTTAATGAGGAAGTCACTGCAACTCAGCAGCTGGAACAGCACAAAACAGCTAAAGCAAAAGGAAGCTTCTTCTTAAAAATATATGAATCACCTGTGCTTGTGATGAGACGTTATTTAGAAAATCAATAAGAAGAGAGAATTTGTTGCGTTGGGACAGCTTGGTTTGACAGGCTTAGCCAGAAGAAGGTGCAGAGAGGACATTACTCTCTAAAATGTCCAATGGCAAATATCATGAAAGCATGAAAAATAAAGGAAAGTCTGGCCCCTGAACAAATGAGCTGTGGCTGTGAACACGCTTAGGAAATCAGAAGGTCCTTTTTGGCCTTTTGACAAGAAGGTCCCAATAGCAACAAGAATAAAAAGTAACTAGTTCAAAGGCTGAGCAGTATGCATTTATGGTATAACTGCTGCTGTTGTTAATAGTTGACTAGATGTGATCACCTAAACCTGAGGGAACTGAACTTTTGAGCACACAGAGTTCTCACAGTTTCTGGAACTGCCCAGGTTACAGTGTGATGTGAAGTTTCTAGCATGCAGCCTGCCAGTCTGCTCCCTGTCTACCACATTCCTTATGCTTGTTCGTTTTTCTTCTTGCATTTTCTATTCTTTCTTTCTACTCACTGACTGCTGACTTCTAAAGGATAGACCACAGGAACTGAATGTTGATTATTCTCCATGAAAACTACTGAGAAATCAGAATTTTAACAGTTCACATGACAGTGCAAGGCAGTTACTGCCTCTTCTGCTTCCTTGCATGTGTTGTATGGAACTGAGACAGTGTTATAGGTGCCTCTGATCTGCAGTGTAAAATCCTGTTTTGTCCTGTTTATCATATGCAACCTCTTTTTGTCTGCCTTGTTGACAAGAACAGCCTGGCAGTCACCGGGGTCTGCATAACAAGAGATGGATCACCTGAGTGTTCCACATGTTGACTGTGTTCAGAGCTCAAATCTTCCCTCTCATAAAATCATCAGTTTGGAGAATGATTTAATTGGGTGCTGCATCACTGGAAAGAAGTTTTTAGCTGTTTGACAAGCTTGGGAAGAATTTCTGGTTTCACAGTGTCTACACATAGAAACTAGTGGACATGCAGCATATTTGTGGTGCATTGGATAGGCAATAGTTCTGCCAGATGGGTATTGCTGGATAAGAATTTTTTCTTTCCTTTCATTTTGCGGGTATATATCTTCACTTTTACTTTGATTGCTATTACTATTCAGAATTTAAATAGCTAGTTCCACTACTTGTTTATGCACTACCTTTCTATGCAATACCTTTTTTTCATTAAAGAAATGTGAGATTTTGCTTTGAAAGAGATCCTCTGTATAATTAAAAAGGCATAAAATCAAATTATATGGAAGCTAATCAAGGCACAATAGAGATAGGTAGTGTGGATAAATAGTTTTATTAGTGGAATTTCAAAAAAATGAGTGGGCCTCCTTTAGTTTACATAGCAAGAGCCTCACTGCACTGCAGGAAAGAAGTGAACTGTGGAGTTCTGAAATACTCAGGGGAAGATGAAGGCACAGTGAGATAGCAGCTCTTGGTCTTGTACCCTGATTTAAACATATAAAAGAAAGATAAGTGTTATCTCGTAAATCCAAATGATTCTTCCATAAAGTTTCTTATTTACCTTATACCTTAATATAATTTACCTATATACCTTAATATAATTTACCTATATACCTTAATATAATCCTTATTACCTGAATGCAATGATCCCATGTTTTACTACTCTACCTGTGTTTAATGCTGAGTCAAGATCACAATGTTGGCTGACTCACCATGTTCCCCCATGCAGTCTGGTGCCTGGATGGTCCAACCTTCCCAGACTTCTGCTGGAAGGCAAAGTAGAGTTCAAGAAGCACCTGTCTTCCATTCCCTAAAAATAATTTTTTTCAAAGATAGCCCAAGATTTCTTTACCTAATTAGAATGCAATGAATATATGTTTATTCTTTACAGCACTGAAGTGAGGAGATAGCTGACTTGATTCCATTACTGCTGTGATAACCCATGAAACTACAATAATGCATGGTGGGAACTAATGGCTCTTTTTTCTCCTCTCTTTTTTAAAAATCTCTGGGTTTGTATTGTAACCATCAAGGCAATATGACAGCTGGTGACAAAGTAGAAAAAATAAAGAGCACCTGATAAATACAATGATTGGCACAGTGTCTACATTAATTTTTTCTTTCATTTACTCCAGAATGTTGGGTAAGAAAATGAGGTTAATTGTGCAAGAAAGTTCTTACAATTTTAATGAAATGTATCAAATGTCTAGTGTATTCCTTTGCAGTTTGATGGTTTGGATGATCTCACATCATTGTAATGAACCAAGTTTCTGTTCGATTAAAGGAAAAGCAAAGTCAGTAGAAGACAGACAGTTTCTATGCATGTCTTTCCTGAAGTTCACCCTCTCTTCCAGTGTGTGAAATATCTTGAACAGGAATGTAACAGATCAAGAATTTTACCAAGTATAATACGAAAAGAAATTGACAGTGCACTTATGTTAACAGTAATGAAAACGAGGAATTCCATACTATGACTTAGCTAACATACAGAAAGCAGAATCATACTGAAGAATTGGAATTTTTCTGGTCTTTTTTTTTTTGGCATGTACAAAAGTGGGATAATTCAGATTGGAAGGCACCTAAGGAGGCCCAGTTTGGTGTCCTTCTCAGAGCAGAATCAGATACAAGGTCAGATAATTCTTTCAGTTGCATTTGTCAATCCACATGAAGAGAAAACCAACCAAAATTTAAAATGCTTTCTTGTTTTCCACTTGCACCTACTTTTACTCCTTTTCTACTGCTACTGCTACTATCAAAACCAGAAGTCTATACTCTGATATTATATTTACACCTAAACAATTATTTCAACTTTGAATAAGCAAAATCCTTTAATATAGCTCAAATTAGAAGTTAACATGACTATTCTGACTTCTATTTGCAAGTGCAGATAGCAGCACAATTGTCAATTAAAATAGAACATATTCAAATTAGAATCACTTTATGGTTGATTAAGCTGCACGGTATAACAAGCCATGTGTTGTTACGGATATTACCCTTGAGTTTACAGAGTTCTTCTGATTGTCCAAAGAGTGCCTGTGAGGGCAAGAATTCATGCATTGGAAGTACCTTCTTTATAATTTCAAAGCAGAATGTCTCCAGTGAAAATGGTGTTAAAGAAAATATTTTTATAAAGTTTATCTATTTTTAAAAAAAGTACTTTTCAAACAGCAGATTTGACTCATTCCTGTATGCACAGATGACATATCTATGGCAGAGGGAGAGTGCAGCAACCTTTATGATGTCTTTCATACAGGTTACAGCAGGGGATTTTACCTGATGGGTAACAAGACATCCTATAGTGCTTCCTCAAGGCCCTGGCCACAAACCTTCCCTGCTGAAATTCCCCTCTACAAAGGAATTAGAAGATCTGATG
This sequence comes from Climacteris rufus, assembly GCA_013398175.1. Lineage (NCBI taxonomy): Eukaryota > Metazoa > Chordata > Aves > Passeriformes > Climacteridae > Climacteris > Climacteris rufus. The sequence goes on from VZRZ01000657.1 coordinate 541,020, forward strand.
GTAGCTCTTCTCCAGTTTAGCTTTCTGTCAGTATGGGCATGAAAGTTGACTGCTACTGTCGGTATAACAATAGAAGTCTGATGCTACAAAGCAGAGATCTTCATTTGCATCTTCTTCTGTTGGTGTGGGGAAAAGTAAGGCTGGTGGGGAAAAGTAAGGCTGGGTATGATTTCAAACAGATATCTTGGAGGTAGCCTTTTAAGTTAATCTTACATGGAAAATATCAACACATCTTCAAAAGGGCTGAGAAACAATGAATCAGGGCTTTTGCTTCTCAACATGCTGAATGAGCTCCACTTAAAAAACTGATAGCAAAGTTGAATTTTTAACCTGATGTTTTGTTTCATTCCATCTCCAAAATTTCACCATAATGTTGCTACAGCTGCCCTTCTTCTGAGAGGCTGCAAACAGTAAATGTGTCATTTCCTCTGTCCATAAAATCAGGGGAAATTCTTGCCAGAGGGAAAAGCCTTGCTAAAGCTTAATAAAAACTGTTGATGTTCCCTGCAGGTAGTAGCATGTCTGAGCTAAAAATATGTATTTGAAGCAAAAGCCTTAAGCAACAAACTACCTTTGTGAAACTATTTCGAAAAAAGTACTAAAAGGTAGTAAAAACATCCACGTGACTGCAATTGCTTGATACTAACTCCATGACTGCAACAATTAAACATAAATGCTTACGTTGTTCTCACAAAGCAGTAATATTTTGCAACTTCATTGTCTGGGATGCCTTAGAATGACTGCTTCAGCACAATCTCCATATAATATATTACTATAATGACAAGGTATAGAGCAGCATGTTTACACTACTCATCAGCATAAGCAGTTTCCCCTCTTCAACAGTAGCTGCAGCTGACTTTTAAATTTTTTTAGTGACATTACCTACCAGGAACTTCTATTCCAACCCAAGCAGGATTTCATAAGCTTCTTTACCTTCTTCAGAAGATCTGAAGAAGAAAAGTAAATTTGGGGAACAAGATGTTTCTCTCTTTTAAACCAGTAGATAAATTCTTTTTTTTAAATAACAGAAACAGTTCCATGGCATTTTTAGTCCTTGTGCAGCTCATGGACTTTTTCAGAGCCGTAAAGGTACCCCTTTCACAGCATGGAAGTTGAAGCACATGTTTCCATCAGAGCTGACAGGCTCCAGGACACCATAGCCTGTGGCTTTTCTTTTAAGCACATAGACAGAGTATGAGAACTTGTTTTTCCTACCTGGTAGTATGTCAGATATGCCAGGTCCTGGATGTGCCACAGCGTATGTACCCAGAATGCATCTTCTGGCCATGGCAGGTCAACATTTGCAAGTTAGAAGGAAAATTTTGGTTTTCAAAGTGACCTCAAGAAATTATCTCAAACTACCTGGCACATTTGGTGTGGAAATGAGTTGACATTTTTTTTGCTCAAAAGCTGAATTTCAACTCCTATCTCCTAGCTCTAGGCTCACAAGAACAAACACTGTAACTGTGGCAGTATGTTATTTTGTCAAAAAAACTTTGTGAATACCCCCTATTTCTTCTATCTTGCACATTCTTTGTCTCTATTATGGATTTAAAACTAATTGTGAAGTACAAGCAAACAGCTGAAATAAAATAAAGTGAAAATAAATATTTTTTGTTGTTTACTTTGAGCTTTTTTAGACACATGCAGCACCTAATTTAATTACTCTCTGGCTCACTTCCTTCATGAAGCTATTCACACTTGAAAATGATTTGTGATGAGAATATGTCCAGATGAGCAACTTTTAGGTAATAGACAAAAAAAAAAAATTCATTTTCACTCAAATGGGTAAAGAAATTATTTCAAATCAGCTTTCCCAGGTGAAAAGGGACACAGATGACAAATAGATATTGAAGGCATTCGGTCTGAGTCAATCTCTGCATTCAGGACAGAGCTTCAAAGCACAGAAAAAGAAATGTGCTGTCAGTTACTTTCCAGTATGTTGTAAAAAACAGTGCTCAGACTATGGATGCAACCCTCTCAACCAGTGTATATGGATGGAAAAAAATGGATTAACAATTGCGTTAGGTGGAGGCATTCGTGTCTCAGAAGTGCTTGAATGAAATGGATGTTATCCACATCTAGCTGTGGTTGGAGCTAAAACAATTTGCACAAGCTGATGGTGGTTTCATAATTCTCTGAATATTTCTGTAAGACTTCTCAGATGCAAGACATATTTGGAAAAATATGAAAGAGGGTTGTCTTGATAATCACAATATCTGGGTTCTCACAGGAGAAAATCTAATCATCTCTTACTCAGATCCTGTCAAAAGAAAGGAAATATTCCAAGTGCCAGATCTGTGTCTTGTGTTTTCTTATCTTTAGGGGCAGTGGAAGGGACCAGACTAAGAATATATCTTTGCTATTAATACAAAGAACAGTTCAGACTATGGAGAGAGAAGATATTCTGGGTGCCTGAAGACCATTAGAGTTGTGGACTCCTGGGTGGATGTGTGTGGCCATAGTAGCTGGAACAAGTGGCTGACTTGGCTGAGCAGGGATTGACCTGAACAACTTAAATATTATTATAAAATGTTTCCTTTGAGAACATAGGTGCACACACACATGCACACTCAGGTACAAGCAATCTGGTCTTTTGGTGGCACAGAGGTGCAACAGAGCAAACAAGTTTTGATTTATCCAGTTCCTGGAATCTACCATAAACCAAAGAAACAAAAAGAGGGTGAGTTCACAGTTGAAACAGCTGGCAAACAAAGAAAATTCAGGAAGGTCAGTTTAGTCCCCAAATGCCTACTTTCTTACTGATAGTCCACCAACTCTTAATGATGTATGTCTATTCAAATGCAGCACAAGACGATTTCTTTGCATTGGAAAATACAAACAGACACTTATAGAGCGTTATGGATGGATGTTCCTTCTGGCTTTCAGCTTTCAGCTTGTGCTTTGTTCTTTTGAATCCCTCAGTTTACAGGGGAAGAATGACATTCTCATTCTGTTTAAAAGTTAAAACTGTGAGAGATTTTGTATCTGAAGAGCTTTTCTGAAGAAGCTATACTTGAAACCATACTTGAAAGGTGACACTGTACAAAATTCAGAAATAAAATGTAAGATAATTTCATATGTCTGTGCTTTTGTTCAATTTAAGAGTGTTTCCTGGAAAAGTAAGCATTTGACTTGAGAAATATTGCAGAGAAACACTATTAAAGAATTTATTAAAGAAACTGGAAACAGTGACTCAAGCTGACCTTTTCGGATGACATTTCTTCTTTAGGCAATATTTTGATGACAGTAGGGCTAAAACCACAAACACTGAACTATGGCCATGGTGTATTTACTCAAATTGAAAAATTTGTCATAGTTCCTTTAGGTGTTTCAGAATTTCTTAAAAGCTCATTAGTTCTGTTTCCTATTAAAGAAAAAACCCCAAAAAACCCAACAAACCAAACCAAGGGTGAAACCATTAAAAAATAATTATTAATTCCAGTGGGTCTAACAGGAACAAATACTGTCCACAGGGTTTTTTCTCCTCATAAACACTATCAGTAATTGGTTTTTGTAGCTAATTAGACTCTCAAATGGGTATTAGGTAGTAGAACAGAAATCTGGAATGGAAATGCTTAGAAAGTTTCACAATTATTTCATTAACAACTGTGGAAATAAACCTGCAGTTACTATGGCCAGCTCTGACCTGAAGCTCTGCAGAACGATATGCAAGTTATAAAAGAAGTCCATCTTCAGCTAAAACTCCTGGCTTTCCAAGTAGACCACCAATTCCCTTGAAAGATGGAGCTCAGTGAGTCTTACACTTCCTCCAGATAGATTGATCTGATTTGAGACTTCATTTAGTGTTAAATCTTGCCTAGTCTTTGGAGTCTGATTGGTCCTGCACATTACCAAAAATTTCCTGTGAAGTGTTCTGAATTCCAGAGAGGGATGTGTTTGCACCAGTTATTTGAAGGCCAGTCAAGCACTACATCCATTCTGACACACAAACTTCGAGAACTGCTGAAAACAAAAGAAAACAAAAAAAAGTTCTATGTGCTAAATACTGTTGCTAGGATGTAGCAAGAGACAGCTAGTGCCTCATCCCAAAGAGTAGAATTTCTACATGTTTGAAGAATGTCACATTTCTGAACATTTCCCCACAAACACCTTCCTGGTGGGACTCCAGCCACCGGTTTAGAGAATCATTTCAGATTTTTTCACAGGTTCTGATGCAGAAATACGTCAGGGACAGATGTTCCACCAAATCCCTGAATGCATCTATTGCTCCAGAAGAGATCATCTGTGCACAGTACTTCCAAAGGTAATAACATATGTAATGAATGACAAACCTGACACTTCATGGTTGATATGTCCCCACTGGCTATTCGCTGCTTGGTTCCCTTCTGTCCTCAGGCTGGGTATCTTAGATGAACAATCCAACTGGTGTCACTTAAAGGGCAAAGAGAGAAACCATATGTGAAAAAGAATAAAATAATATGCCTTTGTCCCTTTCAAACCAAGGAATTCAACCTATAAAAGACCAAAAAGGACTGGTTTTATGATTGAGCAGCCTGATTCCTATTTACATTGCCTTGCACCTCCCCAAAATTAAATCCTGAAAGGGAGACTAAAATATTTCTCTTTTTAAGCATGATTTCACTAAAATGCATTCTTCCTAAATGCTTTGAAAGAGTCTTTAACAAGTCACTTCAACACACACTAAGAATTTCTTTACTAATTAAAAAAAAAAATTGTAAAGCAATTGATAAATGATGCAAATAGTAAAATTTTAAGTGAAACAAGAATAGTGTGAACTTATCAGTAAGTACCAGAACAGTTGTGATATAACCTGACTTGTAAATGCACTTTTATTCTTGGAAGCCATATTTCACTCCTGGCATTGTAGCCGTACCACATTTTAAATGTATTTAAAAAATGCCCCAAATCAGCCTAAAAATAATTCTCGGTTGTCCTGGATGAGAAATTAGAAATCAGAGGATGAAATTCATGCCATTACCATAGTTTTTATTATCACCCGTTCTTGCATTTCCAAAGTAGGCTTTCACATGCATAGCTAGAGTACACTGTGGCATTCCATATTGATCTCACCCAGTAAAGCTTTCAAGCAGCCTGGAATCTTGTCTAACCTCCTGCAAATATATGCATTTAAAGGTCATGCACATGATGTGAGATTTGCTTGCCGAACACATTCTGTGTGCTCACTCTGCAATAGACCCTGACAGTTAACTTGAGCCTGCTTGCTGCTACTTTGAGCTGGGTAAAGCAAAGCAGCTTCAACAGTTTATGCTAAACACAGAATTTTCCAAGCTGCTATAACCAGGCAATCTACAGCATTCCTCACCTAACCACAGTGATGTGGTGGGCCAACTGAAGGAACATTAAACAGCAAATATGGCTGTTTAGTAGGTTTAGTAGTTTGCTGCTGTTGCTTAAAAATGGGCCTTCAAAATAGTCTTCTGTTGGAACCTGCTAAAAATGTTACTTTTTCATATATCTCCTGCATCTATTCATATATTTAGGCCATTACATTTCCTAGCATTTGATGCTTTTACAATGGCCTAGTATATATGTTAGTTGTGGAGGTGTGTTTTGTTTAGACACCCTTTGAAAAGCAGAAATCCAACAAGAAGATTAATAGCAAGAGCCACTGAGGATCCAACTACTTGCAAATTTGTGACACAAAAATGTGTAAACAACAGGACTAATGGCAGAAAAAAATGAAATTAAACAGCCTCATGCAAAATAATGCCAACCTTGTTCCTGGAGGCAGCAGGAAGACAAAAGCAGAGCTGCTCTACCTTGTGGCAGTGGGCAATTGATCCTTCTGTAAAAAAAAAAAAAAAGCCCTTAAAAAGTATTAGATAATTTTAAGCTGTTTTATCCCTTGATATTATATAAGAGCAATTTTAATTAATTCTTAAGAGTTAAAAAAAAAGAAAAGAAAGAAATGAAGATTTGTGTTTCTTAGGAATGCTAAGCTGTACAAAAGCTCTGGGCTTTGTTTTTGGGCTGTCATTCTAAAGGAGGTGAGGACGGATTATAATTGCACTGTGGGGCCTGAACAGAGGACCCCTGTAGGTAGAGCAGGCCTTTCAATCTTCTGATCAACGGAGCTGAAACAAAAATGCAGGAGGGCTGTGTTCCCACGTTCTTTGACAGTTTCCTGCTGCAGATAGCGTCCTTTTAAACCTCCCTTATGCTTTCATTATGCTGCTGAAATAATGAATAATTTGCCTCCTTCACTCTTTGATATGCATGGTCAGATATTATTGGGTAAGAAGCAAGAGGGACCTTCCTATAACCTTAATCCAGTTCACACTAATAAAATGATTTAGCTGAGCATTCTTGGGAAGCAATTATTTTTCTTGAAGACAATGACTATCAAAAAGTCCCTAATGGGCAGAGGCAGATCAGGTCACCTCAGCTTTCCATTTTCTTCAACACAGGCAATGTTTGCACCCTTAAAGTATGAGCTCCCTTCTGCAGTTTTATCACAAATACTCAATCATTACTGTTGCTGAGTGTAGGGTTAAAAATGAATTAGGCTTAATTTTGATTTATTCAAGTGTGCGGTTATCGACTGTGAGAGGTTAACTGTACTCTGAGTCCTGTGAAAGAAAATCGTCAAAGGGAGAAGTATGCTGGAGAAATGTGAAAAAGTACTTCTGTTTCCTAACGGTAGTGATGAGCAACATATTTCAATTTTCATTCTCCTTTTTGTCATTAAATTATGAAGCTGGCATTCTTGAATAAAAGAGACCCAGGATTATTGTGTTCCTAAATTAATACAGTATTAATGAAAGACAGATTTATTAATTTAAAACACTACTTTTTTTTTTTTTGCAAAAATTAACGGTAGTTTAAGCAGATTAGTATTCTCTTTTATGTCTCAAAACTCATCAACAATTCCAAAATATACCGGTTGTCAAAAAATAATGCTCCTATTACAATATCTGGACTGACACAAGAGTCTTTGCAAACATCAATTGAATTGACCTCACAGTCCTCTTGACACAGAGATCATGTGTATGCCTTTATTACTTGTGACTTATTATGATTGCTGTTATCATTGCTACTTAATATTATTGTTAATATTCTTAACAAAAACTATCTGGCTGATTGCATCTTCAAAGACAGGTAGTTATGTGCTGAGATTTCTAAAGACATGTAAAAGTCTTTTGTTCACACCTTCTATTACTGAAATGATATAATTAAAATGAATAGAAGATATGGTAACAGATTCATTTGCATGTCTGAAGTACAGCCCAATCCTGAAAAAAACAAACATTCTCATCTTAAGTGTAATGCAACTTCGTAGTTTTTGATGAGAAAACAGAACTTCTAAATAAACAATTTCAGTGAAGCCCATTATCCTGTGCCATACAAGTGTGGCTCTGTAATGTTAGTCACATGCAAAAAGCAGAAGCATAGTAATAAAATTAAGATAACTTCTCAAGGCTACATAACCATGGTTCATACTGAAAGACTTCCCAACAAAATTTCCCAATGGTTATCCTTGGCAATGATTTTAATGTCCTCACTGAATAGTTTTAGTAGCAGATTTGACACAAAATGCAGGAGTTGTGCTAGTTCAAACTGTTGAACCAAAAATGTGAGAACTGTGAATTTGGATTCAGTTTGTGGAATTTCAGACATTCAGTTGATGCTTGGAGATACAGGATGATCATCCACCTTTCATCTCAATCAGTTCTGCCATTATTAATTTAAGGATAATACTGACTGTGCTCCTAATTTACATGTCTGCAAATGTAATTTTGACTGTGATAAATCTGACCTTACAGACTGATAAGGATTGCATTGTGAGTTGAAAGCAAGTGATAGTTATGAATCATCCTAGTAAAAGAGGTTTTTTTCAGTATAGAATTGGATTTATCTCATTTTAAAAAGTCACAATAATATATCACCTGGAATATTCCTCATAGGTCTGGCTATCCAAAATAAAAAAGACAAAATATAGTGAGTGCAGTGAGTATTTTTCTTCTGAGGGAAGATGAAAGACAAAAGCAAAGGTAATTTCAATTACTCTGTTACTACAATAGTGAGAGGGAAAATTAAGTGTCGTCGGATGACAACCAAAACTTGCGACTTGGATAATACTTGAATATTGCTATCCGCAGACAGTATAGGGATAACACTGACTTGTTATCTTCCTTCTCTCTAAGGTGTTCTCCATCTCTAATATACTCCATGAAATTGTGAAAAGGAAATTCTTGAAGTTTGGAGCCAGTAAGTCCATATGGTGCAGTGCTTTGAGAGAATTTATCAACATCTCTTAGATGAGATGTGACATCCAAACTAAAAAGCCTCATGTGACATGTTGCCTAATTATGGATTTCTATGGCAAATTTTCACGATCAGCTATTTCAGATTTGTACAAAAATATTAATTGGTCAGTGAATATGGTACAAGAATAGAAAAGTTCCCATATCAGAAATTCGTATGGATTTTTTACCTAGCTTTGAGAAGACTATTTGGAAACATCAGCAGAAACACAGACTGCATAAATTCAGGGCTTCACAAAACTGCACTGTCTGCTTTAGAGAAGTGACCCAGAGAGAAGTATATGCTTAGTATTGAGCACTCATTAACCAGCATTTTCATCCTTGTTCAAGACGCCCATTTGTTTTCTTCCCAGCAATGGACAGTTGAGTCATAGTCAGGAGAACTCTCTGATCTGCTGTGATCACTTATATTAACAACTTCCAGGGAACTAATGGTGCATTAGTATAACTACAAGTCAATGACAAATTTAAAGCCTCAAAATCAAGATAATTAATCTCTTGAAAAAAATAAACATACTTTTCAGACACTCTCTTGGAGTCATAAAATCTATAAACCAGGAAATGGTCACTGTTCATCTTTTACCTTAATGTGAACTGAGAAATTTAGTTACATTTTAGCTGCATTTTTTTAAACTATGGGTGGAAGAGTTTAGGTGGTTACATTGCCAGAATGACCACCATGAGTAGACATTTTTTCTAAGCAGAATGTTGGAAATAATGCTCTTTCAACTGTTCTTATGCTGTTAATTATCCAGTTAAATAATTTTAATGTCCTTTCTCTGCTCAAACATATCTAAAACCAGCTCTTGCCACAGTGCAAACTAATTTATGACTAAAACATTTTTTTCTAAAACATTTTATAGATGCGTGGAATATTTGAGGAAGGCATAGAAAAGTTTAATTCTTTGAGAGATGACCAACTGAAAATGTCTATATAACATGATTATAGTCTATATTTTTGGTTTACAGTAAACCTCAACTAAGAAAAGATGTTACTGTTTAGGAACAGTGACTCCAGGCAAGGTTTGCTAAAAAGGTTCTAAAGGGTGATGCTGTTAGAAAACAAAGGTCTTCAGTCCATAGCAGGTGAGCTGTTACATGTAATTGCACCAGAAAAGCAGTACATAAATATGGCCTAGTACTCTTTCATACAGTGATGCAAAAATCTTGACAAGTAGTCAATTCACTCCAATTCATACGAGGAACATGGTGTCCATGAGAGAAAAAAAAAACATAAAAGAATGAGATGACTTAGAATCAGGTGCCTTGGATATAACAAGGTTTATATCTAACCTCACTGAATATTTATCGTGTCACTATTCCCTTGACATTTATTAAAAAAAAAAGAGGTGAAGAACAGCACAAAACATTTGAAAGGAAAACATGGCATCTGCACACTACACACTAGATAATGTTATAAATATTAAGTAATCCCCTTTGTCCTATGTCTGTAAGTAAGGTTACATCCTTTAACATTGAAAAGAAAATACTTTTTTGTGTTGGACACTGATGATATGTGAGTACTAAGGATGAAATTCCTCTTAGGTGACCCAAAGATGCCACAGAACAACTATGTTTATGAAATCATTGTATGCTCTGCATTTGTCTCTTAGGAGAACTCCTATGTTTCCTTTGTGTTGCTGGTAGGTTGAATGCATCACATCAGTGGACATATAAGACCACCCATCCACTGTCCCCTGCTTTCTCTGTGAATAACCTCAGATTTAGAGAATTCCACCTGTAAAACCCATGGTCTGGGTCAGGGATTTCAACTTTCTGCCAAACAATTAGTATTGCATGAGCTTTACAGAAACACAATACCTTAAGCTGCCTCCAGAGGCCAGACATTACCTGATGATAATTAATGCAAATATCATAGTGCTTCTTGCCACTTCTTAGGGTGAATAAACCTTATGAACCTTGTGTAAATACACAAGTTATACAAAGAAAATATCTAAGTCCTCATCATCAATGTCTACACCAGACAGAGGCTGGCTGGCAGGACAGGAAAATTCATGGCCTTTCAGCCAAGGGAAAAAAGGCCAAAGAGTGAAATTCCATTTAGAAGAGATTACTGGGAAAATTTATGGTAGGAGGACACAGGTGGTTCATAGCACTGCCTTCGAATTATGGAAAAGATACATGTGAAATATAAAACTTTATTGTGTATACATTTTTCTGAACACACATGCATGTATCCATGTACACAATCATACAGGACATTAGAAGAACTGGTTTGGGTCTTAAAACAAACTGAAAAATCCCTCCTCCAACTGCCATCTCTCCTCCTTCCTACCCATGCCTTCTCCAGCTTCTCTGTGTTCAGCATTCCTTCTACATGTTCTTTAAATTTTCAAAAATTCATAACTTGTTTATACATTTCTATGTAAATCTACCTAAACTTTTTCCATGTTTACATGCCTCAAATGCCCCCACAGCCGTGTGTCAGTGTCTTTATTTCCTAAAGCTCCTTGGACATACGCATTCATCTCCTCTCACCCATATATTTTCCAGGGTTGACAGCAACCAAGAGTTTCCCACTTGCCCACTATGTTGCAAACTGAGAAAGAACAAACCGACCTAGGCAGTCACTTGAAGTCACAGCATCTCCTGCGGGTCACGTGCTGGTCATCAGCCTTTCACAGGGGGCTGCAAGTCACCCTCAAAGCAGGACTGCAGCATTCTGTGTTGTTCAGGCAGATTGCCCAAGCTGGATTGTTACAGATAACAGTGTTTTCAGCCTCCTGGTTGTATTACTCTTATACGGCAGATAGTAGGGGACTATTTAAGACAGAAAAAAAATCTAGATTTTAAGTTGTCTTGTTACTCAAATCAGTAGTTTCCTTTGAGTCCAGATAATCCAGATATGCAGCTAGACTAAAGGAGAGGATTACTGCTGATAACAAGAATGTTGTTTTAATTTAGTGAAGTGAGGATCTAGACCCAAGGTAATTTATTAATTGAAAGTGGAAGACACTGGAGTAGTTTGAAGGCTTTAGTGACAATATGATTATCTGGAGGGGAAACATTTGTCAATGTTTTCTTTTTCACCCTCTTTCAAGCCTGTGTGGGGGAGTGAACACGTTGCATTGGAAAGTATTCCCAATGACAGGCACACAGGAGCAAGGAGATGAAGAAATCACAGTAGATGGGAGCCTGATGGGTGGGAATGGGGGAGGGGACATTCACTCTGGGACTACAGTTACTGTAAGAGTTTTCACAGGACAGAGTTTTCAGAGGACAGTTTTCACATATTTATCCAAGATGGCCTTTGAAATATCTTGTGGGTAACAGTTGGAGGTCTGCTGTCACTGAGAGTATCAGGGAATGCTGAAGATTTACAGCACAGCTTTCTCAGAAGAGGGTACTTGCTGCTACAGGAGAGAGTCTGAAACAGCTCTTTAATTTTTTAAGTTGGCAAGAGCTATTAGCTTTTTCATTGTTGTCCCAAGAGTTGAAAACAGTGGTAACTGCAAACTCCTTGCATTGGCTGGATGGGGTCTGTTGGCTACTGTCCACCTTCTCTAACTGAAAGTCTCTGGGAGACAAAATATTCCGTCAGAGCTGAGTAACCAGTTTTAGTACCTCTCTTCCTGACTCTGTAGTCTGAGACACCCCAAAGAAAACACTGACAAGTCATTCTCTAGAAATCTGGTTCACTTCAGATACCTACCCTAGAGCTAGCTTTTTTAACCTTGTTTTGGACATTTGCCCCAAGATTGGACTCATGGCCAAAACTGCCCGTGTGTTAACATCCTATGGGAGCACTCTCTGGGCAAGTTTAGAGGTGACTTGGATACTGGTGCTAATATAGAAGAATGGGCAGTGGTTCAATGTTTCATTTTTCCCATCTACCCTCCTGAGTATTTTATGTGCCAGAGAGCTTGAAGGTTCATTTTCTAAGCTTGCAGCAGCCATCCCAGAAGGACCATGGTGGTGATTTGTGAGCACTTGCCCTGAGATCCCTCTGCACAGTTAGTCCTGAGTGTGCCCAGTTGTTCCCCAGCCTTGCTCCCAGCAGATGCAGAGGTGGCATTAAGCTTCCCATTAAAAACTGTGGGATCAGGGATGTGAGTAAAGTCCAGCATCCCTGACATTTCTGAGCTCATGCATGTTTGTTGCTCTGTGTGGTAAAAGTTTGCCAGACTTTTCTTACCAAGTGATCTTCTTAAACAAAATCAAGAAACCTTCCACAGATCAAGAGAGGGTCAAGCAGACCCCAAATATCAGAGTGAAGGATGAATTCCTTGGTTTGGTATGAGAGCAGACAGTGCATGAAAAAAGGTGACAAGGGGTCAGTAGGGGAACACACAGGATAAAATACTTTCATCTATTGTGCTGGGGTCAATAGGCTCCCATCAGGAAATCTTGAGCCCAAGATTAATTACTTGTTGCAGTAGGTATACCATTGTGCCCTGGAAGACACTGTGGTGACTTTAGGCATCTTGCAGATTTCTGGTTCACACGATGCAATCCCATATAAAAAAACAATAGTAGCTAAGAATGTAGTAGTGGGTGGTGGTGAGATGCCTTTTAGCTCATTCTAATCAAACCTTTTTCAAACATACCTCCAACCTGACCAGAAATTATGAGAAACTATTTGTTAAATATTATGAAAGAATTTCATAGTAATTCAGAATTACATGTCATGGCTATTATGTTATTGCACTTTGCAATTTAAATGACAGAAAACATTCTTTTTAAAAAAAGAACACAAATACCAAATCTGTCTGTGTACATTCCATGGAAATTTATTTGAATTCCTTGATTCATCTGTCAAAAACTTGGGAGACACACAATTTGAAAGTAGCTTCTATCCTATTTTGGTTGTCTTGAGAGGAATTCTCTACAGTTCTCTTTAGAGCATTTAGACAGATTTTGTTTTAGATTAAACTTAAAAAAACCCCCAAAAACTGGAGCCAAAACCTGTAATCCTTGTTTTGGGTGAAATTTCTCATGAAATTTAAGATTATCAATACTTAATTCTTAAATTATTTTAAAAAAAATTCTCATTGATGTAGAATGCCAAGACTGAGTTTGTATGGTATATATTTGTTTTAATAAACATTTTATCAACATTTTGGGCAAAAACCGTTTGCATCAACTGATTCTGACTTCTTATCCTGAGCTGCAGAGCTGTGTTTTGCTGTGCTAGATCCTACACCATAGCTGATAAAATAGTAATTGCATTTTTTTTGTCTTTGTGACTGTGATTTGTCATATTTGCAAAGAATTTTTAAATAGAAGCTACATATTTGTTTCATTATTTTCTTCCACAGGCATATTTGAGTCTTCAAATATAATTTCCAGTAAACATATAATCTCGTGGTTAATCTGCTTAAACTGTAGCATGAATTCAGTACACTACAAACTTTTCAGTGAATCTTCCATGAAATATCAATAATTTACTAAATACACTCTTTAGGATTCAACAAAAAAACCCATCAAATAGCAAAGAAAAAGAAAATATAAAAGATTAAAATTTAAGATATTGTACTGTTTATAGCTCATAATTTGAACTCTTAAAATTAAGGATGTCTTAAACACAATTTAAATAATCTATTCTTGATTGTGACTGTGAATATCCTTTTATTTGTATTAAAAACTCCAAAAAACAAACAGTAAAACACAGATATCTCCATAAACTACTTACTCTTCTTGGTTGTATGAAGCATGGTCTCCTATGGGGTTTGTGTCTTATTGTTCAGTGAGAGCTCTGGTTGGAATTTCCCAGTGGTTGGACACTTGCAGTTGGATATTTATATTGGTGTCTGCTTAATTATGAGCTTTTGCTGTTGTTTATTTTGCCATTACAGCACAGAAAGGGACTTCTAGGTCTCTTTTTGACCCTGTTTTTCAGATGCTTTAAGATCTTTGTAAAATTTTGATTCTCTATCAAATTAATTGACTTTGTCCGGAATGTTCAAAAGTTATGAGAAAGAAAAACAGAAGAAAAATAGATTATTTGCTTTCATGCAACTATTTTTGAGAAAACCTGCCAAAAAATATCTCCATAAGGCAGAATGATTTTCTTGATTTCACAATAAATTTTACACTTCCTTTCTGTTTAGGATATGTTTTTTCCTGTGGAAAACATAATTTTTACTATAGTGCTCAATCTAGTGTAAGACTAAATGAGGATTTAAATGCAGTCTCTGTTAAAGGATAGATGTTGGTTTGCTGGACTCTCAAACATGTTACAGAATCCTGACCTCAATTTGCATCTAATGACCCCACCAGACATCTAAAGCAACAGACAGGCAGAGTTGTATTATTGGAACTCTGAGGAGCAATAATGGGAAAAATCAGTAAAAAAATCATGGAGGCCTTAATCATTCTGGGCATTCACACAGCCTGGTAATAAAATGTACCTGATTATTTCCTATGGCACAAAGGTACCATATGTGGATGCTGCACACATAACACAAGCATTTCAACATGTGTAAACAATTATTTCTTTCCTATTACTGTGTTTGTTTGTCTCATTAACATTAGCCATTCACCTTTCCTTCAGCTATTTTCCAGCTGTGTGTGGCTATGGATCTACTGGGAAGTCCACTGGTTGACTTGTAGCCAAATTGAATTGTCCTATTTTACTGGACCATTGCTAGTGGCTAAGAAGCTGCTCTGGACTGTCTGAGTTCAGTGGAAGGAATTCTATGTCCTTTGATGGCCTTTAAATCATACTTTTTGAAGTTTTGGAGGCAAAGATATTATTAGATCAAAACATTTTGTATCAAGTCAACATTTGTGAGCTTTTGTTTGCTGCATAATCAAAGTTGTGATTGATATATAGCTTAACCCTCCTTTATAATTTTTAATCTTCTGTTATATATTAAATGTGTTCAAAGGAAAAAATCACATGCGTTTTTTGAACCACTGACTTTGATAATATTTTTTTTACTTACAAGCTGTTATTTAACATCTGTTGTGGGAAAGAACACACACATTCCTAGATATTTTTCATGGTCTAAAGACTTTAAGAAACAAGAAAGAGTGACTGTACTCATATTAATTTTTCTGTCGTAATGCAAATCAGGAATGATGTTTGTTGGCTGGAGCTGAACAAACAATCAGGAGAAAATAATGTAGTCAGTGAATTCTGTCTCTATTTCATATTGTTCATGGCCATATCATGGCTCTTTTCTGAAATAAATTAGTCATTGTGAATTATTTACTACAGCTTACATTAGGTAGATTTTTGTCTGCATGCCTCAAGACGTGTGTTTGCTTATGTGAGTGCAGAAGTTGTAAACTGCACAGGAAGGTCTGTAGGGCTGTGCTTTACAACAACTCTGTTGTTCAAGTTTCTCTTATCATAGCAGCTCTGCCCAGGTTTAGACACAAAGAACCTCAGGATCTGAATATTAGATTACCCAAACGGGGGTAGAAACCACAGATCTAAATAAAGTTCTTAAAAATCCTGGACAGAGTTAGGTGAACAATGGCACTGATGACAGGAGGACACGAACAGAGTGATGTCTAAGCCAGATGGCAAAAAGTGCTGAAGAAAATAAAAATTTAAATGCCCTGTTCTGTATCACATTCCTGCATCAAATGCCCTGACAAGCTTTAAGACCCTCAGTTGGAAGTTTGTCTCATTATTCTCTATTAAAATAGACAAGGAGAAGAAAAGAGTAGCAGCACATGCCTTTTATAAATTAAAATGCTTGTAAAAATGGAAGGCTTCCTTCACTGTTAAGGTTTCAAACCCATCCTTCCCTCTCCTATGCATCCATATGAGAAAAAGACAGGTTTTTTTGCAGAAAGTGTCAGCTGCTTTATCTTTATTATGAAAGTAAATATCAAGTCTTTGAATGTAATATAAAGTGATGGATTTGAATAAAAAAGATAACAGCAGAAATGTACTGAAACACTGATAAAAAACTAAGATCATAGTTGTAGAATTATTTCTATGTTTACAGTCCTATTAAAGAAAAGAGCAAACAAAACCAAACCACCAAACATCAACCAAATACAAAACCTGTCCAATACAAGAGAAGTCACATTTACATAAAAATCACTAACAGCTATCAGTAACACAGAAACTGTCTTGTGACCTTATCCCAACCAAGTGAGCTGAGCTAACTTGATAGGTAAGGAAGATATAGCTCTGTAGTAGTGTGTGGGAGAACCTAGTGAAGAGAAAAGGAGTAAGTGTAGGAGAGGTGAATCTGCCATTTTGCATTGGTATGAAAAAGTTTTCTATTCTGTCGCTGCCTGTTTAGTACTGTAGGAAGTGTGGGACAGGGATTATTTCTCTCTGTCCATAAGCTGTTCTGAACAACAACTAATACTATGTTAAGTGGATGTTGATTTCTCTTTCCACTGAGAACCTGTGAACCAAAGTCATCTGTGACAAAATGAAAACCTGTTTCCTCAGACTGACACTAGACCCCTTATATTTGTTCAGCTGTCAGAATTTATTCTCATTCTTTAAAGATGGGAAGGACCCTGGGAGCTTCTGAATTGTTAAAGCTGAAGGTCATGCTCTGAAGTCTTATGACTTTTATTATAAAGGTCATTTTTTATATTTGAAAGGGATTGGACAAAACCTTACTGGGTTAAGACATAGCTTGTGTAAGGACTGTGAGGTCAGATTCTGCTCTGACTTATGCCAGTGTAAATCTGGGATAATTTCATTACAATAATTGGAGTCAATCCAGGCACATAATTATCGTGTTGTTTTGGGTTATGTGATGCCTATGGAAAACAATGAGAATTACATGCACACACAACATAATGATTAAGTTCTGAATAGGTAACTGTTACCAGGACTGATATTTAACCTGGAAAGCATAATAGACAGATATTATCAATAGATATGGAAACATAGACATAATGCTATAGAAAAATATGATTCTTTGTATATGTATATAGCATATGTCACAAAAACAAGGCTATCCAGACACATCTCCAGTTTTCTTGTCTTTTGGGTCTTTTCCCACCAAAATCCTCAATTTAGACAATAGTTGAAGCTACTGAAGACATATTTCATTTCATGTGGATGCCAGATCTAAAAGAAGAAACCTTAATTTTATAGTTTGTGGAAAAAAATTATTTGTTTCCTAAAATTATGACACTGGCCACTGAGGTTACATTTTCAAAGTTATGGACTCTTACCAAAACTTTAGACTTTGTTACTAGAGTTACCAGAAGTTTACCAGAAGTTTACCAAGAGAGAGACAATGCCTACCTCTCTGTTAGCAAACAAAGCAATAAAAAATGAAATAAACAACAAGGTGTCCAGAAGCCAACTGAAATTAATTTGTCATGTCTACAATATTAAGCAATTTTTACCACTGTAAGTCCAAACTGTGTTTTGGGAATGGTCCTTGGGCTGTGATGGCTTCTGAACTGTGCACTCAGAAAATCTTATTTTATCAAGGCTTGCTCAGGACCTTTCTTCTACTTCAATCATTTAAACTAGGAGGGAGGGTCTAATGACTAAGCCACTTGTACCAGGCAAAAAATCGCAACAAATAAAAACATTCAATTCCAATTCTTCTTTCTTTTACCCAAAGCACATTCAACAAAGACATTTATTATTATTTGGGTCCTATGGCTTTGCAAACAATATTGTAATATAGCCCTACTCTTCCTAAAAGCATGTATAGAGTGTCTTAAACATTCACACACATACCCTTGCAGGGGGTCATAGATTTGCTTAAAAATACATGCAAATTACTAAAGAGAAAAATAGTTTTTGCCACCAAATTTGTAAGACTCCATAATTAATAAACTGTGATAAAGTATCTTAGACACATCTGGAATTTGAATGCTTCTGTTCTGTAACAAAAACCTGCCCACCTAGGAGAGGCACAAGACCTGTTGTCATGTCCCAGACATGATTAAGGGAGCAATTCAGATCATAATCAGCTTTTTACTTCTGAGCTTCACTAATATTTTACAATACAAATATCAAGAGCCATAGTTTTTGTGTGGTGAAGGTTCTATCAGTCTTGCTGGATCTCTATCATCTGAAACAGATGTGGAAAAAGACTTACTCTCCAACTCTTAAATCACAGAATTGTAATTATCTGATAGAATTTTTCACACAATGTTGGCCTGTATTGGACTGGAACTGGTGACACACCAGGGAAAGTGATCTTTATTTTTGTCTATATTCTTGCGTAGCATTGGCATTATAGTAAGTAAAGAATAATTTCAACTGGAAGTGACCTCTAGAAGTCTTTCAGCATGCAATGACCAGAGCTGAAGTTACATTAGGTTACTTAAGGTCTTGACTTATAATATCCTTCTGTCAAGGAAATACTTAAGGGATAAAATACTTTGTTGGCCTTGCTGTCCGTTTCTCTGGTCCATTCTTCCATAGTTTGTAAATGAGGACATGATGGGAGACAGTATATTGAAAGCCTTCCTGAAGTTAAGATAAACATTCACTGCTCTCCCCCTCATCCACCAAGCTGGTCATCTCATCACACACAACTATCAGTTTGGAGAAGGAAGATTTCCCCTTTTTGAATATGTGATGACTACTTTCAGCCATATTCTAGTCCTTCATACGTTTAGAAATCATTTTCAGAATGATTTTCTCTATTACCTATCCACGGACTGAGGTAAAGTTGATCTGTTCTTGATCCTAAAAACATTCTTTCTGCAAGATGAGGGACATTTGCTTTCTTTTGGTCGTCAAGAACCTCTCCAAAATGTCACAAACTTCATTGTTTCTCATGAAACTCTAGAATGCAGCTGTAGATAATGTTTATCTGTTGGCAGTCAAATTCAACAAAAATGTGTTACTGTCTACTTAAAAGCATAAAAACACATTGTGAAAGTGTCAACATGGCCTGTGACCTCAGCTGAGACAGAGGTCATCACTGGCTTGGAACTATGTCTGGACTCATCAGTTAAAGCAAAAATGTGCCCAAATTGACACCCTTGTTTCAGCTCTGAAACAGTTTCTTTAGACTGTGGACATAGTTTTCACTGAGTCTTACATTTAAAAGATGTAGGGAAAGTCTGCTTAAGGAAGTGATTTGAGACTTTTAATGAAAGAGAGTGAGAAGTAGAAATATAAGCACTGAGCTCCCAGAGAGCCCAGTGTTATCCTGTTTTACAAAATAGCAATATCAGTGCACAGCCTAAAGTTTTGGACTCTTGGAAGTCAACACTCCTTGACTGTTAGCTTGCTCTGGTTTTGACTGATCCAGGCCTGCACAAGATTTCAGAAATATATAGAAGGCCTCAAATCGATATGCATGAAACTGAATATGGTCTTTATTGAGCAGTCATTCATTTCCCATTACATTTTCCCAGTAAGCTTTACAATCTCAAAGCAATCTTAGTCATCTCCTACATGCCCTAGATGTTACCCCAAACAACACTACACAAATCCTAAGTTTCATGCCACGAAAATATCATTTTGGGAGTTACTCCATGCCTTTCCCACTAATTTTACATTTTGACCTAGAAATCGCTGAAAAATTATATCTTATCACATGAACACATTAATCACATGATCCAGATGAGATACTAAGAAAAGTATTATTGATGTGAAAGAGCCAGCTCTAATCAGTTTAGACACATGATGGACACCACAGAGTCTTGGGATCAGGGATTAGTCCTGATCTCTCATTTACAGAGCTAGCCAGCTGGGCCATGCTGGGTACAGATTTTTTGACTGGGCCTGTAGCGATAAAATAAGGGGTAATGATTTTAAACTAATAGAGTGTCAATTCACACCAGCTGTAACAAAGACATTTTCTACTATGAGGTTAGTAAAACACTGGTACATGTTGCCCAGGGAGGTGGTGGGTACCTCAAGCTATGAAAAGTTCAGTCAGGTTAGTCAGAGCCCTGAGCATTCTGATCCATTTGAAGATGTCCCTACTCATTTCAGGGGGGAGGTGGACTATGAGACCTTTAAATGTCCCTTCCAATACAAACCTTTCTATGATTCTATGCTTCTTATATCAAATCACACCATGTCACAGCTTGTAGGCTTTCTTTTTGGGGAGGTGGAAAATGACTGATGGATTAGCCCATTGCTTTATTTAAGTTCCTAAGTCCTGAATCTACCATTCATGTATATATGTACATATGTGTATATTTATGTATATACAGATATATATACAGGCCTTCTACTTTAGATCACTTTGGCAGAACTATCTGCACAAGTTAAACTTTTGCCTATCACCAGTCCTATATTGTAGAATTACTTTCTATTAATAGTTCTAGCCTTTAATATGATTTCCTTTTGTGGAAGCTCTTAAAAAAGGAAATGGGCCTGCCATTGGCTTTTTGTAGCTGGGCTGTACATAGTTTCCCTCTTTACTAAAAGTTTCAGGCAATTTAAAGGAACCAGCAAGGAAAGAGCAGAAAACACTGGAATTAGCGTGAGACGTTCTTTAGAAGAAGGAGCAAGTCTTTGTTTCTCAGTTGCTTGGTAGCTTGTCTGGTTGTTGTTTGTAAGATCTGTGCTTGATTAAAGTTTATATAATCTATCTGGGGGATGTGTGTGGAACAGGTGAGAAAAATTCCCGATGAAATAAAGCTTTGTAGAAATATGTTTGCTCACTGAACCTTAAGTGTTTATGTCAAAATATCTCAGGTTTGACAAATTTTTTCTTTGCCTCAAGGCAGGGTTCTCACTACCACAGTTATGCTGCAGGTTCCCAAGGTAGGATCTGAATGGGAACAAATTTATTACTGTCAGGAAGATAAATATTGGTAAGAAGTAAGTCATTATGTTATATTACTTCACAGATAAAGGTTAGAAAACATATTCTACTAATGACAGTATAGTCAAAAAAGCTAAGACAGAATTTTTCCAAAGTGTAATGGAACACTGAAAAAGCTATATTCTCTTTCTGACAGAAGTAGTCAAATAGTTGTAGGAAATTACTTTAGGTAAAGTCATTGTTCATTTAAATTACATGAACAGATAAACAAAATTGAGTCAGTAACTAAAATTTTCAGTTTTAAACCAGAATACTCAAGAATAAAGCTTAGAACTTATAAAATTGATTACTAAATTAGATAACTCAGTGACTGTAACATGAAGAAAGTGTAAGACAACCTTAAAGGGTCAGAAATTATAATGATGTTTTATCCCAAGCAAAAGAAATCACTAAGAAAAATCTACTAGTCAATGGACAAATGCATGAATGGATAAACCACCTCTTCCAAAAAGAATATGAAGATTAAACAGAGAAACCATAAAGAATTAAAAAACGAACAAACCTTATGTCATAGAAATAAAGAAAACAAGAAATTTGACTTAAAAGATCAGTTAAACCTTGCAGCTATTGAGACAACTGTTCAGCTGTAAAGCTACCTTAGGAGGAAGAAACAAAATTTCTGCTGCTCAGGATGAAAATGTGACTAAAGACAATGAAGCTTTATTCAAAATAATAGTATGTTTTTGCCACAGGTCTCAAAAATCATGGAGAAGTTGATCATGGGGCAAAGGCCCCCATGTAATGCAAACAAGATGGAAACAATCACACCTCAGATGTGAGAAAAAGTCGAAGATCTCATTTTGTTCAAATAAAGAAACAGAATAAACACAAGGATAACCTCCACACTCAGTATGATGTCTCTGTAGAAAAGACAAATGAGAACAGATGTATTTGATGGCTTATTTCCAGCTGAAATAACTAATAATCTAAAATAATTTTACAAGGAATTAGAGAAACTTTAACTGTACATTTCTTGAAAGCTGTGTTCAAAATTAGACTAATTTAAACTGGAACAGACACAGAAGGTAGACTAGACACAGGTAGTAGACCCAAGGACCTTCAGTGGTATCACTCACAGAAACAAAGACTGAGAGAAGATATGATTTCTCTCCACAAGGGTGTCATAGAGGCTAGCAGCAGAGAAGGAAAATTATTATTTAAGATAAATTGAAAACTTGGCACAAGAATAAGTAAAGACAGAACAGTCACGCATAGATTTAGTCTTGAATCTGAAAGAAACTTTGAAAGAACCAGAGAAGTGAAGTTATTTGACTCAATCATCAAGTAAGAGCACAGGAACAGATATTTACTAATACAGATAAATATTTAGAAAGGGATTTTTTAATGTATGTGATTTGCCTGTAGTGGAGGGGACTGGTCTTAGTATCATGAAAGTGCTCTTCTGATCTTATGTTCCTACTTTTCTTCTCAAGCTCGTCATGATACAAGTTCTTACTGCTGTGTGTCTAATTATCTCATGCCACAGTTTCAAAAATAACAGTTTCTTTCAGATTCCCAAAAAACATGTACTGCACAGGTAAATAAACAAAAACTGATTTACACAGAAGCCTTTTGATTTCTGAAAACTAGGAGTCAATCTGGATTTTGTTCCTGAAAGAAGCTGCTATCCAGGTTGGTAGCCTCATATGCCGGAAAAGTAAAGATGTTTGCTGGTTGTGCATAATGACTAAGTAGTTGCTCTAATCATATGAGGGAGATTCATCCCTTTAGATTTCTTTAACATTCTTGTTTATATCTCGGTAAGTCTCTCCAGGTTCGCGGTACAGACAATGAAATTGAACAGACACCTTCAGGGCTTGATTCATTCAACTTGTTTTACATGACTATTGTTGAAACTATAGGATGAATTGCACCCAAAACAAATCTATTTCCTTTTCTTTACAAAGAAAACACAGGGAAGCCGCATGCCTCTTGAGCAGCATCTATACTCATAAATTAAACACTGCCAAGGCATGTTCTGTGATACTGCTACTTAATGATCTAGACTAGGAAATTGTCAGAATTGTCCCTGTCCTGATTTTTTATCTCAGTCAGCTAGCACTCTCCTCTAAAATTCCTGGGATTTAATATGGGCAGAAACTGTTCCTAATGGCAATTTGGTTGCTAGTGGAATTTATTACTATGTACACAGACAATTCTGTGCCAGCTGACCTCCATCACTGAGAACATCCCTGGGTACATTTTGTTTAGCAGGATGGTGTGCCTGTATTAGACAGACACCAAAGTGTAGTGTCTCCCCTTTAGGAAAGCAAAGCAGTGTGGAGCAGCACAGTTTTGGGAATTATTTTAATTGTGCTTACTTAAACTACTGAATTTTAGTGACTTCAAACAATTTCTA
This sequence comes from Climacteris rufus, assembly GCA_013398175.1. NCBI lineage: Eukaryota > Metazoa > Chordata > Aves > Passeriformes > Climacteridae > Climacteris > Climacteris rufus. The sequence continues at coordinate 564,353 of VZRZ01000657.1, forward strand.
TAAAACCAACCAATATGTGAAGACAAAGTATCATCCACTGCTCAAAGGTAAGAGCATATTTTAGTTCAGTGAAGTGTGGCTGTACTGAAGCTGACACTCTTCTAAAAGTTCTGAATTAAAAAAAAAATTGTCGATTTCCCCTCAAAAATATTTTATGCTGCTAATCTAAATTTTCTTTAGCTATTTATTCTCAGGGTCACATACCCACAGAATCAAGCTAGCAGTTTTGTCAAGCTGAACATTTAGAAGAGATAGCTTTAATATCCTCCTAAAGGGCAAATGGATTTGATATTTGAGAACTACTGTCTACATATGCCTTCAGAATCAAAAGCAGAAAAAAATTTAAGTGATGTTACAAGCTCAGTTTTTTTATTTTGAACAACTGATGTAATTTTGTCTGCCTGTCACCATTCACTCTTAATTATTTGAAATATATGGACCTACAAAGATACTCAAAGTTAAGAATGCAGAAAAAGTGTAACATAATACTAATCATGAGAAACCTTTTCCCTCCACCTTGAAGAAAAGTATTTGCATTACAGTTGTGATTCCTAATGCAGAAGTCATGATTAATGGCAGGCCTGAATGGAATTAATTTCTTTATGCTACTTTATGGGCTGTGTGTGTGTGTGCGTGCACAGTAGGGAAACAATGTGCACAGTACTGGCCAGAAATAGGACTTAAATGGGAAAAGCTGATTTGAAGTCACAAAAATTAATACTAATTTTAATAGGCATTGTATTTGCACCAGTCTTCCCTTTCAAAGACAGTCAACAGAGCAGAGGAAAGGCAGACAGAAATTTTATATTCAAGATCACAGACGAGTAAAAAACAGTGCAAATAAATCCCATTTCTCTTGACTCTCAGTCCAGTAGTGGTTGTAGTTTTTCAGATTTCTTAAGAAACCAAATATACCAGCTGTCTGCCAGCACAGTATTAGGATATAAAGATGTATAGAGTATATAATAATGCAGATCATGTGTATGTAATAACACAGATAGTGTAGATAGACCTAATTAAGTTTTAAGGATTTCCTTTGGGTACCAGTCTGATATAGAGCTTCATAAAGCTGAAATATTTACTTGAAAAATGGGGTGAAAAGTTAGACCCTTCATCTCGTCTCAGTTTTGCATTGCTGTTACTACTCGGTGGTAACACCTGAACTAGCTCAGTTACATGTGCAAAACCTGTGATATCTGCAGTTACAGACAGACACAGAAAAAGTGGACTCTAGTTAGAAGCTTATTATATAAAAATTATATAAAATTTTGGATCATTCCTCAGCACTGCAGTTTATTAATATACATTTTAATTTCTCCCCTTCTATCCCAGTAACAGACTGGAGAATCACTGCTGATAACAGCATCGTGCATGGTAGATTAAGTCATGCACCATGACACCTTTGTTAGGCTTTCTGCAGAACTATTTATAGCACATTTCCTTCTGCTGTTGTTCTTCTAGCTCTCAGAAAAGTAATTTACCAGCCCAATAAAGGGATAATTACTGGACATAGGCCAGTTGTGGTTTGTCTTGAGAACTTTACGACAGCCAGGATGGAAGAGTGACTCTGTTGGATTCCCTCAGTCCTGCTGCAGTCAGGAAAGCCAAAGGGCATATCTCACCTGATGTGTGGCTTGTTCTGTTTGCTTTTACACTTGGCAGAGTCCTAAGACTCAGGAATGCACATCCTTGAATAAAAACTATCTATACAGTGTGAGCAATCGTTACATCTGATTAGGAAGCATAAAAAGAAACACATGTGGTTGACTCTGTTCCTCTGATGTCTGTGGCTTTTTGCTGACAGGAAGGAAATCCTTTTTAAAACTTATTTTTTTAAGAGTTCAAATAGATTTCAAACTATGTGAGCCAAAACTTGCTCTCATCTACACGCATGCACTCCTATTAACTGGACTGTAAGAGTGAAAACTTCTCTACAGACAGAACTGTCTTTGCTTTGTTTCTCTGAAGCATTTCTTGATCTACATCAAACTTACAACAAAACATCCAGACTAAGTTTTCACAAACAGTGTCCCTCCAATCTCTCTTCCCCCAAGCCTTTGTTAGGTATGAATCCCAAGTGGATGAGCTGTTCAGCTGCCCAACAGAGATGTCCAGAGATATAAGCCTCAAGGGACTATCATGATTTCTCAGCTGAATGGATTTGTGTTGACTGTATTTCGAGCTAGCTCTTGAGCTCTTAAGTACATCTGTATCATGTAGGAACATAGAGAAAACACACCTGGGAAGCACGTCTTCAGCATTATATATCATTTGCAAGTGCAAAAAAGTGCTATCTATGCAACGTGTAAGGCCATGTGACCTCTGCAGAACACCTCAGGAAGTACAGCACTGCAGCACTGGAATCACAGAATGAGTCACTTAACTTGGAAAATACCTCTAAGATCAAGTCCAGCTGTTAACCTAAAACTGTCAAGTCCATCACTAAACCATGTCCCTAATTGGAACCTTAGAAATTTTAACTCATAAGTTGGTTGATTGCCTTCCATCACTGAAACCTCTTTGCAGTCACAGACATGAGGTAAACACGTACAATATCTAGAAAATGCCTGCTGTGTCTTCTCCATGGGACTTGAACGAGTTTAGATGGAATGCTGGCATGGGAGTTCAGAAGCACATTTCAAAAATACACCTAAGTCACTTAGGCAACTGACAAGTCCATGGGATTTCTAAAATTCAGTTTCCATAGATACTTAGACCTGGACCTATTCCAGGCAAATTTAAGCACTTTGAGATGGTATGGGAAAATCTTCAAAGTCTTATCAAGACGTTTTCTATTCTGGAAGTGCCAATTTTTCTCCAATATCTACAGAGCAAGTGCACAATAATTTCACTCCTGGCTCAGGTGTTTCAATGAACTGCTTAGATTTAGAGTGCTGAGATTTCTTTGTCATTTGAACAGACTCCAAAATCCAGTTTAGGTGCTGAAAGGCTATTACAAAAAATGTGGCATAACTGGTGATAAATTGCATCATTTTCGGCAGAACTGGAACCTCATCCATTAAATATTCTCTAACCTGTATTTATACAGTTGATCATTGCCTTGTAAGTAAGTCATCCTGCACTTGTCTCTGTTAGGTAGCATCTTGTCTTTTATCCAGGTAAACCTGCTTGAGAGTGTTTGCAATTCATGGAATGTTAAACATTTCCGTAGTGTTTTTTAATAACATGAATATCTGTCTTGGGTTAGAACTAGAAATAAAATAGATGAGAGGTTGTTTTGGCACTAATTTTTTGTCCATTCAATTTAGAAATAGCAGCAAGTTTTCTCCATTGATTTTGTCAAGATTTGGCATACATAAATAGTAGAAAATTGCCCATTGATATTTAGGCTCAATAACCATAATTGCAAAGTCTGGCACTTGCATATGGTGATGCTATAATACCTAGAAGTAGCTTGGTGATGTCAAGAAAAGAATCCAGATATTAGGAGAACAATGCTTCATCTACCCTTTCGTTTCATGCAATTATTACAATCAATAAACATGTTTGTGATGAACATCTAAAGATTTGTCTCAACACAGGCAAAAAAAAAAAACAAAACAAAACAAAAACCAGAAAGATTTTTCTGATTGTACTTCACAATCATTTAGCACTTACATAACCTGAAAGATAAATTATCAGAACTTGAGAATGACTCACTAAATTACACTGCTTGCATTACAGATACACCCTGTTATTGTAGTACATCATATACCCCATATACTTGTCTAATATTAGTGGAAAATACTTCCAGTACAAGAATAAAGCCAACCAGAATGGTTAACATGTAATTTACCAGAGAATTTCACACACAGATCTGCATTTTTTCAGGATTGTTCATTCTGTCAAACATGCTTCATTAAGAACTTCAAGAAAAAGTCCATTTTTGCACTAAGAACATGTGAAATCTCTGGCCATTTGTGATTTTCATGTGAAAACCATTATCTTTAAAAAAAGATCTGCATTTCTTCACTTTACTCTTAAGGAGACTGTATTTTTCTTCCTAATTTTCTCACTTTCACACTTTGCTTTGAAAGAAACATCCCTGAGTAAAAAAATAATCATGAAATGATATCCATTTTGGGGTTCAGAATGAGAAGCAGAAAGCTGTGTCATTTGTTTTGCAAATTGCTGCAAATGTTTTGCACCTAACAGACCTCATCAGTAATATTCCTACTTGATTTCTAAGCAGAGACAAGAATAACAAATGACACACAACAGCCGGATTCCCCCATGTTGCATTATCCACCCAAGAGCTTATTTTGGGCACACAATAAAAGGCACCATACGCTGTGACTACTCAGTGAGTATTTGTGACAGAGCAAACTGATGATGCATTTCCTACCCTCACTGCAATTTTACTGGCCTTGATGATTGTGTAGTCCTCATTATTAACATATCATACCCTACACACTGTTGAGTCTCAGAAAGATGCTGAGCAGCTGGAAGCTTGTGCTGAGTGCCAGAAGGGAAACAGGCTCCCACGCACAGAATTTAATGCAACAGCAATCCCTACTTATTGGCAAGGAAGGTGGTGTGTGTGTGTGTGTGTGTGTGTGTCTGCGTGCGTGTGTCTGTGTGTGTGATGGTGGTTTAAGAAACAATAAATCTTTCTCATCTTGTGTCAAAAATGTCACTCAGGATGAAGGCAAGGAGGCAGTTCCAGTGCCAGCCCCTGACTTCTGGGGACTTGGTTTGGCAAAAGGACCACACTCTTTGCATGTCCTTTCTCTCCTTCTTCATGCTGTGCATCATTTCAGCTGACAGATTTACACAGGAAAGCTGGCTCAGCAAGGCCTGCCGTAGTTGGTGGCAAACAAGAATATGAGGGAATTAACTTCTGGCCTGCTGACAGTGGCTAAATCTGCCAAAGCAGAGCTGGGTAATTTGGTTTCTTTCTTTTGTTGATTTTGTGCCAGCCCACAAGAGAGGATTAAGCAGCTAAATTCTGCATGGAGAACTCTACCCCTTTTGCTCCAATCCTATTGTCTTGATAGAATGACAGTAGCTAGTTGTGCCAATCTCTAACATCTTGCTGGCATTTCCCCAGAACATATCAGCTTTTGGTTCCTGAAAAGAAGGATTTGTTAAAGAACTAATGTTAAGAAGAAATTTAAAAGGACAGAAGAGGATGAGAAGCCATGGAGTAAAAGTTTTGCCTTGTATTAATTAAAGGAACAAAGTTCTCTAATCCTGATGGAGATTCTACAATGAAATGTGGGTAAGTCTCTAGCTCTCCTGTTGTTGTAGCACATTAAGAGTGCTCGTTCCCTGTTATCCACAGTATTTGTTTAATGCAGGAACTATTCCCTATTGAGTTCAGAGAAGCTTTGCATTCATTTCACTCATTAACTTTGGGTAGAGAACCCCCCAAGATAAGGTCTTAATTTCTCTATTTGCAAAGTGTATTTACATCACAAATAAACTAAGGATGAACATATTTTTCCCCAAAGCATCAAACCTTCTCTAAAAATGAGATAAGATTAAGTGCTAAGGAGAGTGGGTAGCAAGAACAGTAAGGGTTTTGATTTTCTGTCTCAAAGACAACATTCTTTAAGAAGACTTAGTTCTAACACGCTTCCAGACTGAAACCATCAGGATTGTTAAGACCATCTCACCTGACTTCCTGTGTAGTATAGGCCTGAAGACTTCTCAAGAGATTCCTGACAAGGGCCTTTCAGAGAGCAGGGAAAACCTTCCAGAAAGACAGGCCTGGACAGAATGTGGTCTTCAATGGGCAGAAGAGTCTTGCAATCAGGACTAGATTATCCTTCTGAAAGGTAGGAAGGACTGGACTTGAACCTCTTGCAGTCCAGCAATTTGTACACTTGAACATGAAGAAGCTTGAAAAAAAGTTTATGTACTAAGTAATGTAAGATTCCTATTCTTTTGCACCTTACTTTTTAAAGTACCACACAGCTTCTGAATGAAAGCTCCGGTGTGAGAACTAAGGAAGCTAATGATACATCCTTTGGACTAAGTAACCCAGGTCAAAAAAAAAAAGAAAAAAAAAAATCACAGCAGTGTTTCTTCCCATATCGTTCTCAGTGTGCCTTCCACAAGGCATGAGGAGTTTCACAGCATTTGGTCTCATAATTTCTTAGCTGCACTCATAAAATAAGAAAATAACAGGGTAATTTCCAGACTAGCTCTTCTACTGAATGCTATATATAAGATGAGACTATTCTAAGTCAACGCAGCTCATTATATTTAAAAAAGAAAATTACTGATCTGACATCTAGGCAAGCAAGTGTCCTTCGATTAAAGCACACAAGGCCATTTACACAAAAATATTTACTATTAGTTTAAGAGGTATAAGTCTTAGCTAGAAAAGACTCTGTTTTTTTCCACATAGGAAAACTGCATTCTAGCAAGTCTATCTTCAGTTATTGCAATTATACCAATCCCATTCAATATCATATGTAAAATCTTTTGGAAATTGTCATCAGATTTTGGAAATTATATTCATCTGGTTCTGCACTTGAACATATATAAAAGGTTCAAGTGCAGAATGTAAAGGTATCTACAATATAAACATCACAGCCTATGGGAAGCACATTATCCTGACACATAACAGATGCAAATCCGACAGGAATGGAAGGACTGTGTAGAAACTTTAAATTGTCAGGAAATTCAAGGATGTCACCTAGAGGTCTTGTTTCACTCCTTTTTTTTGCTATTTTTTAATCTGGTAGGTTTCTGCATCAATTTCATGGAATCCAGCCTGTCTAAAATAAAATAGAAGACTCAAGGCACCTTTAGCCAACAAGAGATCAACTTCATGAGGACTTCTGGAATGTGCATGAATGGAATCTGTGCAGTGACATAGAAAGAAAGAGTAGACAGGCAGAAGGCTCAGTATCCTTTAGCTTGCAATGAAAACAGTGGAAGATCTGAGAGGTCCTGGGTATAGCAAACTCCACAGGTTGCAGGTAATGAGAGTTACTGCTTTGCTGAGTGGAACACACCTTATAAGATTTAGGAACAGCTGGTGATTCATTATGTTGTTCTTTTTGTCTTACTTTACAATGTAATTATCATTTTGAGCCTTACTGTCTTGAGACAACTGAAAAGTCCAACCAAAAAGAATAAGTCAAAGCAACAATTCCCACAATTTTAGATGTTATTTGACTCTCAAAACACAAGAGCAGAAATCTCAAGTCTTTTATTGGTCTTCGCTCAGTCTTCATTGGAGAAATTAGACTGTCTTGCATATAACCTTGTCTTGCATATTAAAAAATATAAATTCTGGCGAAACTGCTGTGGTGCATCACCTTATCAGGATATGGGTGGAAATTAAATTGCTTTGAAGAATTAAATGGATCATTAAACTAACCATTATGGAGACATGGATGGACTGACACTCTGCAATTTGAGTTAGCCCCTTTGCTGTCTCTGGCAAATATTTCCATTTTTTTTTCTGACTTAACCTTAGGCTGATAAGAAAAGATAACACGAACTTAAGAGCCATGGCAAATTAGTTTATCATCACTACTAATACTACCCTCAAACACTCCAGGAAGCCTTCCAGCAAGGATTAACAGTATAATAAAGTTGCATCTAACATTTCTTGTGTTCATTTATCTACAATGTTTGCTTGGCAATGTTGAGTGTATTTTATTAAAGGTATCTGCACAATTACCTTGGAGGAATAAAGCTTAATCCTATTAGATTACTAAACATCCAAGTTCCGCGGTGAATATAAGAGGCTTGTTTCTGTTTGAAGGGATAGGGGCACGGATGACCAGCTGCATAGATTATAAACTCACTATTGCTCATTCATGCAAATTCCAGTTTGAATAATCATGCAGAACTTCAAAACCTATCAGAAACTCCCTTTATCTGAAAATGTGGTGAGAATAGTATCCAGAGGACATCCTGTCACAGCTGAACTGATATCATTGTAAAGAAAAGGAGTTTCATCACTCTGTTTCTTCACAGAAGAGTACTATTATACAAGAAATTATATCAAGTAGGTTTGGATCAGTTTTGTGCTGTTGTTTAAACTTTTTATTAATCCATATTTTCTGTGATTCTCATATAGCATTTTAGGTACTCTGAACACACGTATATATGTTCTCTGAACACATATATACACTCAGCATCTGCATTTTACAGAAATGGATTATGAGGTAGTGGTATCAAATGACAATTTCAAGGCATTTCAAGGAAATGCCAGAGACATGAGACTCTGGTTTAAGCTTCGTGCTTTCTTTTATATACTGCAGCTGACCTCATTGTTTATAGCATTATAAGGAAAATTTTCTTTTGCACAAAACATTTTCTTGTTCATGTTAAAAAAAACTTTCTAAAAGACTATTATTTTATCAAGTGTAGACTCTCTGGGCTTTATCCTGGAAGAAATGAAATTCCTTATAATTGCTGATTTCAGTTCTTGGAATTAAGCTCTGTTTCAGTAGAAGCAATATATAATTAGTACTTTGCCAACTGAAATCACAACCTCTCTTATTTCATTCATCCTCTATCAATAACTGTCATGAAAAGTCCAAAGGAAAAGTTTTGTCCATCCAGTAGAGGAAACAAAAACATCTTAAGAAGTATTAATAACCAGGTAGACATAACTTAAAGCAGTATTAGGACAGGAATAGTGGAACCAATAATAACATCATAGAAAGCTGGTATCACTGTACTATTTATGATCAGAGGGAAACACGATCTGTTTCTTAATCAGTAATTCATATGGAAATACAATGAAAGGACTTTGTTGCCTACAGAAAATGTCATGTACTCAAGATCCTCTCCAGTGCTCATGTGTTGGGTGAAGAGGGGATGTCTCTCCAGTCATGTTGCTTTTCTCAGGAAAGTGTGATGGCCCCCCAGGCAACCCCTTTCTATTCCCTGCCTCCACTTCTCCTCCTGCTTTGACCATCAAGCACTGTCACTTCTTCTCTCTAGGTTACCAGGGCAGTGCGCAAAGGTGCTCATGTCCCCTTGCATCTGATGGAGCCACACTTTTTCTCTAGAAATCCTCACTTCTAAAAGAGGATACATTTTAAATTGACAGGGCTCACATTGAATGGACAAACCATGTATTCCACAGTCTGGTAATTGAGTTTGGATAGCTCTAAAAAGCATATTTTTTAACTATTTGATTCTTTTTAGGGTGTTAGCCTTAACAACTATGTGAACAGAGTGTTTTCATTCTTATGCTAAAAAGAGACAATTTTGAATATGTGTCATTGCTATTTACAGCTGGCAAACTTTCCATCTTACCTTCCTGATACTAGGTGCTATAAAACGAACTAATAATTTTCTCTGCAGTTATTCCTGCTGCCTTCAACATATGCAACTGTTAAGACAGAATATGTTTAGAATTTTCAGCATAGAATGGGATGACATCCTACAAACACACTTTTCCCTGTAGTTCTCAATAGTACACACCAGATTCTCAAAGCTGGTAGACACAAATATCTAAATTCTGGAGTTTCCTCAGTTTCGTAGGAAAACGCATCTAGATACCTTGCTAGTTATGAACTAGCCTTGTAACAGTGCAGTCTCCAATGAAGTATTGTCTTTGAGTGCTCCATGCTCTCATGTCCATGAATACATCTTCAATTTATGACTCAGGTCATATTGGCAAATGGAAACCTTCTTCCTAAGAAATATTCAAAGGATATTTAACAGGACTGCGTTTCCATTTTCACTTGGAAATGCTGGCATCTGAAAGTCTGGTCTATTTAAAATAATCTTTGGGAACTTCCTTTCCTTTCATGCAGGTAAATCAGGGATAATTTAAAAGCAAAGTACCTTTAGAAAATGCAAGTCAGATGCTTTCATCTTCATGACCTCATAATTAACTTTCCATTGTGAGATCTTCTTGGGTTATGGCTACTGATTAAAAGGTGAAAGGTTGAGGAGAAAGTGAATGGCAGGGAATTACATGCTCCCTTTCCTTTTAAAGGCACTTCCTTTACAGCAGTTATGATAAATACCAACCTTTATTCATGTTACAGGTCTGAATTGGTGCCATATGATGATGAATTCCTATACAAAGACAAGGCAGGACCTGATTAAGGGTTAAAAAAAGTACGAACACAGATGGAGAGAGAGAACTTGAAATTAGAAGATGGCAGGGACAGCTGACAGCAGTATGTTTCCAATGAAGAGGGGTAAAAAAATGTTTGGGGGAAAAAAAGGAAAGAGAGAAAACTGTTCTTTTAGCCCCCTGACACCCACACTTCAATCTGGGAAAAAAAAAAAAAAAAGAAAAAAAAAAGAGAAAGCTTATTTTTATCCAGTTCTGTGTAATGTAACAGAGATGGATGAATCACATGCAGGAAGCAGTTTTGACTCCCAGCACATCAAAATAGATTTTGTTTTTTCACTATTCAGAAGGCATATAAACTGCAAGGTCTATGTGTGTGCATGTATGTGCATTCTCAAAATCCTCTCTTTTGTAGAACCTCCTGTGAACCTCTGAGAGCTTTCTGAGGGTTTGAATCTGAGGGTTTGAATCTAGTGTTTTCTGACACCCACGTGAAGTTGCTAACAGACTCTGATTTGCTCAGACACAGCCTTTGTCAAGGATTACTGTAGTAGTTCTCCTAGCCCAAAAATAATGCAGATTTTACCAATTCTCTGAGACTCATCCTTGCAATGCAACATCTTTCTTGGGTTTTGTATTAAAATTACTATCACACTCTCAAGATTGTCTCCTAACTGGACACTAAGGAGATGGAGCAAATGGTTTGCCCAAGAATAAAACAAAGAGCTAATTTTTAAAAAGTAGTTAAACAAAGGAGTAAATGAACATTGAGCATCTTCTATCTTTGTGAATCTAGGTCCAGAGTCAGGATAATCTCTATAGAATAACTCAGGAATTTCTTAAATGATGCACACAATTTGATTTTAGTCAGAACTATTTCAGACATGTTAAGCAATTATGTTTAAAAATAAGTAAGAAAGTATTTGGGCATCTTAACAGTTTGGTGACTGAAAAAGAGGAGCAGAAGCCATTTTTCAATTATGCTGTTTAACTTCATCCAGTCCTTCAGTTACTATCTGCTATTTATTTTGTATTGTTAAGAAAAATGGGAATTATATTAATATTTACTTTACTGACATATATTTTGTATAAAAGTTTACTAAGGCCTCTAGATAAATGATTGAATTGCCTACAATGCCTGATGCATTAAAATTCTTCAGAGACAGCATTTTGGAAGACTTATTCAATTTCAGAGGTTTCCTAGTTGTGTTTGCTTAGTTTTGTTTTTTTTTTTTCCAATAGTCCTTTGTCATTTCATTCCCTAGATGTTTTATGTTCTGGTACTATAATCAATAGACATGAATAAAAGAACAACCGTAAAGATGATTAAAGTTATTGATTCAGGGATTGAATATGCAGCTGATGACAATATTAAAACTGTTGCAACATTAATAGTAAACTGTAGGATTTGCTAGTAGGGATATAAGACTGGTGACACAACAGTCGTTTTTTTGTGAATGACAAAATATCCCCATACTTTAACAGCAGTTCATAACATGGCACATACTACCTCTGGGTTTTTTAGTATTATCCCAGTACTATGACATCTTTCACTTGTGTGTCTTTCTTTCTATAATGTTTATTCCTCAAAAGAGGTGCAACAGAGAATATCTGTGAATAGATTTAAGAATCCACTATAAAAATTACATTATTATTTATAAATTTTGTCTTGGAGTTCTAGGCCTGGCTTTGAGGAAGTCTGGCAGCTTTACAGTATTTTGTCTGTTCTTAATTCAAACATATTTTAATTTATTTGGAAGTAGTCCAGTGATGTTACCATCAGTAGCCAGTGATTTAGGCTAGAGAATCAGGTAATTTCTGTCAACAGGACTTGTTTCTACTTCTTAGCAATGCTGGTATTCTAAGTCAACCCAGTGAATAAAATTAATCTGATTATGGTTTAGCACACAGGCGTTGTTCTGAACCTATAGGTGTTTTTTGCTGTCAAAGTGGTTCTTAAAATCCTATTTTCTTGCTTAGCTCTGTACACAGTTCCTGTGTCCTGCCAGTCTGGAAGGCCAACATTGAGTTTGCATTGTCAGGGACAGCATCCTCTTCTCACCTTTTTTTGATTGACACAGAAGACATAATGTGAAACAATGGTTTTAGTTTAAGGGGAATCAGGGAATCTGAATTCTGTTGTTTTGTTAGCTTTTTTTTTTTTTTTTTTTGTGAGCATAACATGAGAAAAGTTTAAAATAATGTCCCTGTTTTATTTCATCAGTAATTTCACAATAAGAGACAACTAAATTTAAACAATAGAAATCTAAGTTTTATACAAGTAAGCTAAGGGAGAACACAACTCTAAATTATAGGTTTGACAAATGTTGCTGGAGAAAGTTAGAGTTAGGTTATATATTCTCTGACAGAGAGCAATGAATAGGAATCAAAGTGAGGGGAAAACAAGTGTGTTTGCACTTATACGTACTGAGAGAGGGAGAGAGATCTGTCAGATTTGGCATGCACTGACTGTTGTATTATTTTATAAAGGTTTGTTTTAGATTTCCATAGACCATCTCAGTTAAACTTACACACATATACACCATACTGTCTGTTGCCTTAAATAAGTTCTCATGCAATTTAGCACCTAAAATTCTAATTTAAAACTTCTCTTGTGTTATATTTAGAAGACAAAAAAGTTCACATTGCCTCTTAAAAAATATCCACTAGAGTCCTAGAGAGAAGCTACAATTTTTTGAAGGTTGCAATGCCTAAATAGACTGCTCCAGGAATGAACATTTTTTTGGCATCTACCTAATTAAGTTAAAAGTTAATAAATTCCCTTGGTTGCTCCTTTCTTCAGGAAGCATGCAAAAAATGCATTGAAGTAAGGAAGTTCAAGGTTTCAGTATCTGCTGCCCTTGGTCTTTCTCAAGAATTCTTTAGCTGATTACATGCTTCTCCTTTCAACAACATAAGCTTTGTATCTCATGTTTTGTAAAGGATCATTTCCCCAACCACTCTCTTGAAGGCCCCTCTTGGTCAGTCAGAAAAGTTAGCATCTGGATGTAAGTATTTCTACCACATACATTTAAAGTGCCCAAGGGAATAAATTTTCCTTTTATTTTTTTTTTAACAAAAGTAATCTTTATAAACATGCTTGTGATCTTACAAATGTTTTTTCTTATGTACAAGATTTGAAATTCTTTCAGGCTTCAGTGTTTCCTTTGAAATTTTTATTTGCTAAACCAATACGCTTTTTCCCTTTTTTAGTAATGACAGTCAGTGAATAATAAACATTTCATGTAACTGCACAATAGTTACCTGTAAGACGAATTCACTCTGGCATATTTGGAATGCTATACTTCATAATAAGATACAAAGTCTGGATTTATCCTTGTGTCAGCTCCACACTGGCGCAAATCCATTAATTTTGATTAAATTATGCCTTATGCCTAATTTATGTCAGCGTAATTGAGGAGGATTAGGGCTTAATTATAATTATACATAATTATCTATGATTATAATAAATGCCAACATTAAGTCAAAATAGTAAGGCTAAACTGTTGGGGATCCAAACTGAGATGATGAGTCGCAGTACTTAAGAGATGTCAAGCACCTGTGATACATAACTGAGGGTAGAATGAAAACCCTAAATGCTGTGCTTTGGAATCCCAAAATTCAAAGTCCAAAACTGGTGCAAATTTTTTACTATGCAAAGAACACAAAACTGTTTCCTCATTAATAATTTGTGCACTCAGAAGGTACAAACGGTCAGATTAGGTTTATGAAGCCTTGGAGTGAGTGGGAACATTTATTAAATGTTAAGCTTCTAAACTGAAACTTCAAACACTTTCCTACAATTTTTCTCTATCCTTCCTATTTATCTCATTTGCAAACTATCCAAGAGATCTTTCCAATTTCCCCTGCCTAAGGATCTTCATCTTGACTTGATACCAAACTTACAACTACTTAGATTTTCTTTTAAATTTTATACTCTTAATAGTGTTTTGAAAATAATAGACCTATTCAAATGTTTTTATTGCTCTTGAAGATAAAAGACAAAACTGTTCATTTCTTTTCATCACTATTTTAAAATAGTCTAAGAATAATTAAAACCAAGCCTGCCCTAAAGAATAAAGATTTTTCAGAGATTCACACAACAGGTTTTTTTTGTATTATAATAAGAATTAAAGGATAAAGAGAAGGTGAAAGTATATAGACTGAGGATGCAAGGCAAGTCAATGGAATGACTGATGTCCAAAGGCTTTATAAGTTTCATAAAAATTCTCAACTTTCTTCTTTTACCATTGAGATAGAATATCACACACACACTGCCCATGGAGATTTAACATGAAAATGCATCTTTTGAATTTAAGAATTCATATTATTCTTTTAAGTGTTAAGATCACATTTTTAGAACACTGAAAGTTTAATTTTCAACCTGGAACAGCCACTTGTTCTTCGGTGTTTGATGTCATTGCAACAATTCCTTTATCTTTAGACCTGAATTTGCTTAATATAAACATCATATAATTGCTGATGATCTGAATTCTCTTGTTTTCCCTTGCATCTCTGCTTCACTATATATTAAATGTTTTCATATGTTCTCCTCCCTACTATTCTGCACTGATATACATATCTTAAGAAAGTAAAAATATAGTAATTTCTCCCAGTCTTCTTCTGAATTTGGGAACTTCCATCCCTCCCTTCCATCACTATAGTGTCCACAGAGCTAATATTAACTTAGGATATAAACCCCTATTGATACTTTGTAGTAGGAGATATCATGGTCCCACTAATAACTAGGGTGATCAGTGAAGGTTTGAATAAAATATGTTCTTTACACATCAACTTCTTTACTTTAATACAAGAAATTACAGTGAAGAGTGGTTGCAGTTCATGCTACCTGTGTAAATTAGCCATAGCTGGGGTACATATAATGAATGTGGCTCTTCTGGGTACTTTTATTCCCTGTCAGCCTCTTCAAAGCTCTTGTAACTTAGGACCAGTTCTTCTCCTGAGACAGCACTTCCTAAGGAGCATATATACATCTGCCACATTACCTGTGGGGTAAGTTTTGGGCAGTCCTTTGTGCATGCTCTAGAACAGAAGTAATAATTCCTTGAATGTGCTTCTAGGGGGAAAATGGTGCTGTCTGAGACCTAGAGATTTAATTGCTTCCATTAATTTCAGACAGGTGAACATGGAATGAACTGTTTGGGCAAAGGCCACAAAAACAGCTCGTGAGGGAACCTCGCATTCAACCTCAACCTTCCAAATGGCAACCAAAACCCTTATCTTTGGGTTACCCATCCTGATTCAATGGTTTTCTTTTATTCTTACCTTGAGACATAGAATATAGCTTAAAAGAAACTAACTTTTGCCATTTTTTCAACAAATTTACTCATTTGTCTTGATCCAAGGAGAAAAGAAAAACCTCTTAAAAGCTTGTGGATACATAATGAGTTTTGATTCATTTGTCTGTAATTATTCTGCTTTATTTTCTGACTTTTACATTCATTGCAACATAGATAATGAATCTTTACATTCAAAAAGTACTGGAATAAATAATTCTGTGCATGTAATATTTAAAAGACATTTGGAACAGGATCTCTGTATAAAGTTTTAGTTTAAATCAAAATGCTTTTTTAACAGAAATATGTTCCATTGGAAAATTCCAAGTCAGTCCATCTTAAATATTTTCTTAATTAATATGTGACAGTGGCATTCCTTCCATGGCCTTGGAAGCTCTATCTCCATGAAATATTTTATCTATGGAGGCCTGGTACCTCTTTTCATGTAAACCCATTTGCATTTGAATGCTCTTTTTCAAGGGAAAAATGCTGCTGAGTTGATGATCTCTAAAAAGAAATTTATTTATTTATTTATTTATACTCTCATTTACTGTTACAGAGCTGTATGAACAACAACAAGTTTAATTTGTTACCCTGGCCATTTCATTAAAAAATTATAGCTAATTTCTAGCAGTAGTGAAAAGGTTAACCTTCTAGTAAATTGGATGGATAACAAGGGAAGCCGATTAGCAAAAAGAGGAGTTCAGTCACTGACCTTACAATGCTTCTTTATCTTCTACATTCATCTCTCAGGCTCAGTCCGACTCTGCAACATAAAGCCAAAGCTATGGTACAAGTATTGTATTCCCAGAGGAACAGCGTATTACTTGTATATGCTTGGTTGCTTTTTTCTGTGAGCTTCTGAATCATATAAGAGCAAGTTTATTCATACATTTACCCCTTATTTAACATGCTTATTGAATGGGCAGGAATCTTCTTAAAGGATAGAAGTATTAAGATGTAGCTGACACAGAAAACAGATGAAAATCTTAGTATTATAATTTTCTGAAGAAATGGTCAAACATATTGAATGACAACAGAAAGCAAGTGAAAGATACAAATTTTAACATCTTTGAGAGTTGATGCAGCATCAAACTAAAAATCTGAAATAGAATATTCTTAAATAGTCTGGTTTATACTACTATAATTCAGGAAGAAGACAACATTGTGTAAGTGGGATACTCAACTTTTTACAAGTCTTATCCTGATGGGATATTTGTCATTGTTTTTCTCTTATTACCCTAATTTCTTTTATTGTCTTGAGACATGTAAGTAAAGCCATCTGGATTTTGAATCTGTTTCTTTGGGATGGAAAACTAGTTTTTCAGTGACAAAAGTATTTCACCCATCAGTTTGTTATGCCTTTTTTACCCCAGAAAGAAAAAAAAAAAGCTTGATTTGGGAGACAGAGTAAAGGGCTTGTTGCCATGTGCTCCCTGTATTATTCAGCTATAACCTTCACTTGTTTCCCCATTTCAAAAGGTATTATATAAAAATATACTTATGATCTGATCCTCTCATAAGCCCTCTTTATTGTGTCATTTACATTTTACTAACTGGTAGTTAGCTCAGTGGGAAGCTCACAAGCCATTATGGTCAGAAGCTGAATGTTGTTTCATGCAGATTCAACAGTTGTTGGTAACTTCACAGTTATTATTATTCTTTACTTAGTAGAAAATCGAAATAAAAAAGAGCAGGAAAGCAGGAATATAAGCAAATATTTCTGGGAAAACCTAACATTGACATCTGTTTTGTAGTCTGTCTTCATGATCCTTTTTTGCTTTGTGTTCCGTTGATTTATCTCATTAAAGTGCAAAGATTTTTTAAAATAATAATAATAATAGTAATAATGATAGTAACCTCCCAGATTTCTTCATTAACATGATAATTCACTTTCCCTCAGCTCTTCTACTTTGCATTCTGCAGTTCACAGTTATTATTTAGATTTTTACTTATAGAACATGAAAGGACCATTGTTTTTTATGTTTAGGGTCCTATGCCTGAGTGGGTTCTCTGAGCAATTCTGTAATATTCATTAACAGTAATGAAAATTCTGATAAATACAATTTAATTTAGTCTGCAGGAATTACATTTGACCAACATGTCCTAGCCAATAAAGAGCAGAATTTTCAAACAAAAACTCTGTAATACACCAAAGCAGGACATAAGTATATGCCTATACTGAAGTCCTAAGAAATTGCATATGAAAATGAATGAAATAAAACTGTGCTTGCCAAAACTGTGGTAATTTTTCAGTTCCTCTGAAGTAACTAACATGCTGGCTTCCTACCGTAGCTGGGCAACACTGGCATGAGGTGAGTTCAATTTAACAATATTTGCCAAATATATGTTCAACCCAGATTCTTCACATGGTGTTCCCAGTGTGCATTTGACATAACCCATGAAGACCTGGGCTAGAAACCAATGCTATCTCAGTGCAAAGATCAGCACCAAGTTATTTTTTTAGAAGATATCTCAATCAGCAGGGGACTCCACTAACTTTTTTTCCACAATGTGCCCTCATTGCCTGTGTGTTTGAATAATCAGACATTTGACTGATCCTTTCATCTCTTACAGGGGTTTGCAGGGACCCTCTGAACTAGGATGACAGGATTTGGAACCTGAGAGTTGGTGCTCTTTGTTTGTTGTGGCCTATCATCAGTCAAATCCAGTGTGTAGGTTAATAAGGCTTAAACTTTAAGGGAATGGTGAGCACCTGATTGACAAGCCTGTGAATAAAAGTGCAGTGGGAAGTTTTGTGTTTGTGAAGTTAGTATGCAGGGAGACACAACTGAAGTTTCAAATGAATTGCAATCAGTTGTATAAACGCAGAGAATCTCGTTTGATGGCTTAACATCAGTTTCTGGACTTCAAATAAAATTTCAAAGTATTTCATAGAGTCCAAATAAAATTCTAAAACATTGTTTGGATGGTTGTTTGTCCTTGGTTCTTTGGGTTTTTTAAATTTTGAGATACAAGTGTATAACAGAAATCCCAAAGCCACCAAAAATAACATGTAACAACATCGAAATTCGTACTATCTATAGGGATTGAAAGAAGAAAGCATTGTTCTATAGCTGCTTAGAAGTTAAAGACGGTGTACAGTGCTTCAAGTTTTCCTAGACATGTGCCTCCAACACTTTTTATTTTTAACGAGTAATGGGCAATGAGTACACACTGTGCTTGAGACACTCTTTCAGGGGTTTCAAGGGATCCTCTGGGATATGGTACCCAAATCTCTGTAGCCTTCAGTAGGATCCATATGCTTTTCATTTCCACAACTATTTGAAAATCACTTGTCTTTTCCTTTATGTATAATTTTAAAGTTGATTGAAAATTTATGAGCTACACTGACTTCCACCAGAAAATACAGTTACACAAGCTCTAAAACTTTTGTCAGGAATCTGACAATGTTGGAATATATTTACTTATTTGGTTTTTTATTTATTATTATTACTATAAAATAAGAAAGTCCTTTGGCTTTGATTTGATGTTGTCAATAGACTGTCACAAGTATAAAAGAAACTGTTGTATATAAAAAATAAACATTAAATATTCAGTACTTAATATTTAATATTATATCAATTCAATATCATTGAAGTAAAAATTTTGGTAAATTTTCAGATTTTCTGTTCTATAGAAAGTTTGATTTTTTCATTTTGCATTAATATTATGAAAAACCCATGGAATAGAATGATTCAAAGAAATCCTCTTGAAAGTAAATTTTCTCTTGAAAGTAAATTTCTACTGTAACTCAAAATAATATCTATAACGTTTGCACTGAAATATTAAAAACAAATACAATAATCCTCATATTAGAGAATACACCATGATTTTGTAAGTAACTTAAGGGGGGCAGTTGGGGAATTCCTACCAAAATGATTGTTAGAAAATTAATTTTTGCATGTGTCATTTTGACAACACGTTCAACCAGGCAGGCTTCTCACACTTGTAATGGCATTTATTGACAAAACCAGAAGCAAAAACCTATTCAGTGAATATCGAATACCAGGTTCCAGACCCAACCA
>VZRZ01000657.1:583743-600620 GCA_013398175.1 Climacteris rufus
AAAAGAAAAGGGTCTGATTTCAAAGTATTTCCCTGTCTTTACTCACTATATGGTGTGTTTGTAACTGCAAGACAAATGAGGAGTTGCTGCTGAATATTTAACAAGAATTATGTTTTCACTACTCTCATTGAGCTTGAGGAACCCAACAGATAAACTGAGTTAGAAAATTAGTGCACAGCAGCTGTTGTGGACAGAATCTTGAATATATTGTCTTCTGGGAGAGGGAAGCAGAGGAGGAGGAGAACAGGACACTTTTCACTCTGTAGGACTGGAAAGTTCTTTATATTCAGTGTCTCTGTAAACTCACCCATTTCAAAATGTGCTGCAGAGATGGAATGCGAGCACTGACTTACTAAATTTTAGGTTTCTGTTAATGGACCATTTTAATAATTATTTGGGTCAGCCTCTAGGTTTATGCTGTAAAGTGCATATGCATGCAGGTCTATCCAGGACACACTAAACAGAAATAAACCTATATTAATCTTAAAATTAAGCACCTGCTCATTGGCTTAGTCTTAAGAGAAGGCATGAAGGTTGTCCAATCCAGCATTTTCTGTCATGTACGAGTTGCAGAATTTAAACTTCAGGAAAAGGTGGAGTCAGGTCTTCCACTTTTTGAATAAGTAGTCTAAGCAACCTGCTGTTATGAAAAAGGGTTAAGGAAGCACGGATTAGATGTATGATGGCATTGGATGCCACTAACAACAAGTCATCAGTCCCACTGTTTGGGATCAGTCATTTGAACCAGATATTGGTTGTGATGTGAAGTCAGGCAATCAGTTTTCCCATGGGGACTTCTGCATGCAAAACTTGTTGGGAGAGGAAGACTGTTGTTACAGCAATGCAGAGATCAGTTGTTGCAGTGAGTCACTTAACATTTCATATTTGAAATGCAAAGTTAAATTATTAAGGTCCGTGTATTTGTATGAAGCTACAAAGTTATGTTCATGTTCCTCTTCATAATCACAAAAAAGTTAAGCAAAACTTGTGCAGTCACCTTGTCTTTTTAAGAGAATGAAAAATCTTGATTACACACCTCTGAGCAGAAGGGGATTCCACATTTTCTTTCTGTGTGAACAAAGGCATACAATTTTCAACCCAATCCAGGAACTTCTTTGAGAATGACCACTCAGACATGACCCTGCTTCTAGAGTTTAATCTAACTGTGCCTCCGGCTCCCTTATGCATATAGGATAGCTGATGATTTGCCATGGGTGCCTTGTTGTCTCCACTGCATGTAACATTTTGACTTAGCCTAATCTAAGCAGTCTGAATCACCCTGCTAGCAAGTGTCAAGTGTCGGGTGCTTACTACTGGAGATGGCACAGAATTATCCAACAGCCCTCACACTGGGCAAAATCTGCTTCTGGTCACCTGCCACGTGAGTGTGTTTTATTTGATCTACTTGCAAAGCATGTGATTTGACATCCACAATTTCTTCTTCTAGAGATGCTTTCCCTGACACCCTTGTGTTTTAGAACAAACCACATGAGGTAACATCAGTTTTTTGGTACAAAATTGTGCAGAAAATTTTCTGCTTTTTCTTGTTTGGGAAATGAGTCCACGTCATTACCCTAATTTCTTCCCTAAATAGCTATAAATCAAAAGAAGACTCTCAAGGTTGTGGGATACTCAAAATTGGTTATGTTGCATTTCTTTGAATCCACTGGATTAGTCTGGCACATTTCTCTCAACCAAAATTGGCACAGGCTGGATTATCTGCCCAAATGCTGGCACTTGTGCTCGAGAGTCAGCGCCTTTGATTCATGGAGCTTTGGCTTTGATACAAGCATCCCTGTTACCTCTTGCACTAAGGATCTGGCACAACCCCTGTTGGTACTTCCATGAGGACATACAATGTTCCAAGCCTCCCCCACTGCGTAGACAATTCCTTAGCGGGGCAGGCTTTCCAAACACATTGTTTCAAAGAAATGAATCACTCATTCGTGAAAAATGGAAAAAAAAGAGCACAAATACCATCAAAGCAAATTCAGGGGTTCGCCGCCCACATCACTGACATCATGCTGCCAGCCGGAGAGCACTGAATAGGACTCCTTACAGAGTCCATCAATGCCACTCTTTAAATGGCAATTGCCTGAAGGGGCTACTGGTTTGTGATATGAGGTACTTCTTCCTTAGCAGGAGAAAGGCAGCAAAGGCAGGGATTTCCGTGCGAGTCCCCTCAAATGGCAACAAAACACACGGTTGCTTGCCTTGGGAGGATGTCTCTTTTTCAAAGGACTCTCTTCTGGTTTTGGAGGGCAATTAATTTATACTAGGATGAAATATTTTTTAAAAGGGAAAGACCTGTCTAATCATCAGAAAGGACTTCTATTATTAAACTGGAGATTAGTTGGATGAGAGAAGTAATGAGGACTTCTTATCATTTATGGACCAATTAAAACAGACCCAAGCAAGGTCTCTCCAAGTTAATCCCAGAGCTGGTGTGCTGGGGCGTGTGACACAGGGATGCACTGAGCTGCCTGGACCCCAGCCAGTTCACATCTGACGCGCTGTTCCCACATCAGACAGTGCTGTGCCCAGGCTAATAAGCCCTGCTGAGAAAATGCAGTGACAGGTCACTGTGGCACAGTGCTGTGTTACGTATACAGTCTGGACTTAATGGCATGAGTTCCCACTAATTGTGGGATTTCTACCACATGACCATTTTATGGCATAGACAAATTTCCAGTAATTCTGCAAATGTTTTTATACACTCTTGTGTCCCATGACATTGCCTTTCCACTTTTCCTGTGATACTCTCTCTTGTTTGCTTCTCAGACAAATGACTCAAGTTTGCCTGTGGTGGTTCTTGTTTCTGGAGCATCCCTTCTGCATTCATTCACAGGGAGCTGCTTCTCCACACACTAGGTCTGGTGGGGAACTTGTGAAACTTCAGCCAGTTAAGGTGACCTGGTAAGCAAACTAAGATAGTTGGGTTATAATAAAAGAATAGAGAGTAAGGCAAAGGTTAAGAATTTGTAGCCTTTACATTTAGTATTGTGTCATCTTGGCCTCAGTTCATACTTGGCTCTGGTTGCATCTACACATTAGCTGCTCTGCATTTTCAAAGCGAGCAACACTTACCCTGATGTGTAATGCACAGAGCAAGGGGACACTGGCCTGCCTGGGGATTTGGGACACTACAGCAATGCAAATAATTAAAAAACAGAAATTGAGACTGGCAGTAATGATCTTTCACTGACCCAGAGTGGATAGATAAAATGATCAATGATGTCTTTCCCTTCTGTAATGTCTGCCAGACAGTCCAAATTTATAATCAGCATAGGAAAACAGCTGCATATCATAACCATATGGCACTGAGAATACATATTATTGTACAGTAGCACTGCACCAATTTAAGATCTGTCACCACTTCCATTATGGGCCTCTGTTTTCAGCAATAAGAAACTCTCACACAAGCACTTACCCCAAGCTGTACATGATCTCTGCCAGTAAAGGTCTTAGATCTCTAAATGCTTTAAATAATATTTTAGTTAAATAACTTGCCTATTTTGTCATTATGTAAGTTAAAGTAAGGTTTCAGTTTTCCTCCTCATTGTTCAAAATTCATTTTATTTAAGACAATCAAACTCCATGATTTTGGGAATGGTTAGACATATTCCATCTGCTATGGACCACTTTTCAGTGAAAGCAGTCATTTAGCATCTGGTGATTTTAAAAGCTACTGTATAACTATGTATATATACATAGAGAGAGAATTATGTTTAAATAAAAAAAGGTCACCAAAAATGAAGCCATATCTATTTCTATGTGAATTCAAAGTTCTTATGAAGTCTATTATACATAAAGCTAGTCAGATCACATGACCTTGCTGGAGGAAAGAAAATGCTCTTTATTTTTCATCTGTATCAAAGTCTGTGTACTTTTTTGCACATCTTAGTATTCCCCATCAGGAGAACTGGTATGTTTCCAAAATGGAAGCAGCTTCCTGGTGCTCTAAATTTAGATAAAAATCTGCAGTGAATCCAAAAACGTTCTATAACCTGTCAAAGACAATATGCACAGTGCAAAGGTGGCATCTCCTTTGGAAAAGGGATTTCCATTTTGGAAAATCTCTCCATGGCTGACATAACCATATCTCAGCCACTGCATAATCACAGGTCCCATGCTGATGTGAGAGTAGCCATCACTCAGAAATGCCATGCCAAGGATAAATTAGCCCAAATTAATGTGGATGGAAAAATTTCTTCTGAAAGTTCAGGGGACCAAATCCTCTTTTAATTCCCAGTGGCACAGAGGCTGCTACAGTTGAACCCAGGGGAGCTGCACAGGCAACTGTCTGGAAAGCATTGGGAGGAGGAAAGTGTCCGGTCCTAAGCTTTAAAGGGGCTGAAGTTGATCTGAGGGGAGAGGACCACCTCTTATCTGCCCCAGAGCAGCTGGAGAAGTGGTCAAAGTAGTGACTGGAAAATAGTAAGCAGAGGGAAAATCTGTCTGCCCATCCCCCTCACTGTTCTCCCAGCCTCCAGCTACTTTCATCCCAGAGATTTTCTGAACTGTATGAGTTTTTTATGCACTCATTAATTCTCAGTGGATTTCAGTTCCATGAATTTACAGTATCTCTCTAATCCGTGCAAAATTTTAACCTCCAGATTCATTCCTTTGCTGTGAAATACATCACAGTTTTGTTAGCAGTTAGTAAAAGTGAGTGTTGGCCCATTACTTCCGTGTGCCATGACTTCAGTAATGCAAACAACAATGGCATTACTCAGCAATAATTTTCCATGCTTCTGAGATGGTTTGCTCTGATGGTCAGGGTCATTTTCCTCCCAGTCAAAACTTTATTCCCATGAGGCAATGGGATGGTTGATTCTTAAGGACTTTTTTTCCATTAAAAAAAAAAAAAAACCAAACCAACACTTCAAATGGGGATATCTTTCTTATCAGACAATATGGGATTGGTCCATATGACCCCTAGCCTGTGCAGAGCTACTCATGAGCTACATGAGCCCCTAAAGCAGATCAATAGGAATGAATCTGTAGGAGAGAAACACTTGGTGCTGAGGCCCTAGCTCCCAACCCTGCAGAATGCAGGAGAGGGAGAGAGAGAGGAAGGAAGGGAGGGATCCTGTGTCATGACTGTCCCTGAGAGCAGCAGTGCACAGGGTGAGCTGCTAGAGCACATCTACCCATTTACTGTCAACCAGCATCTGCTCGTCAAGACTATTCCAAAACACAGAGCAGGGTGCAGAAAGTGGTGGCAATCCAGGTATTTGTTTCAAAAGTTAATTCATGGTCCTAAGTAATGCAGATACATCCATGCAGACCCAGATGCAGCATGACTGAGGAAATTTAACCAGGCAGACAAGGCACCCACGCTACCTTACCTGAGCTAAATAGCTGGGATCCAGCCCTCTGCCTCTGTACAACACTGCTCACCACTGTGCAGACACACTGCTCTCCTTATCTTCTTCTGTTAAAGAAGGAGACTGCATCACCTCAGCCGGTAAAGTCTTGCAGAGTTTCACCAAAGTCAACAGTGTCTACCTGGAGCTGAATATTTGGGCTTCTGTGCAACAAAAGGAAAAAGCTGAAACTTGTTTAGTAAAAATTATGCACTATGTTACATGAAGAATGACTTCTTCAAGGAAACGTACTGTGAGATGGTTGACCAGATTTTTCTGGTTTGTGTTGTTGACTATCCTGATGAAACAGAAGAGTTAAGGAAGCAGGGGAGTTTAATAAAACCAGCAACAAAGAAATACGGAGAGAGAACTTAAACCTTCCACTGAAAGACCAGTTCTTACACCAGCACAACCACAGCCTTTAAGTATACCAGGAACTAAATTCTGTGCTTCATTTTACCTCTGCCGAACACTACCCCACAGGACAGTTGTGATAATTTAATCTTTTCTTCTGTTTCACTTTAAAAAAGTGAATCAAACAGCATAAGTTATCAAAGATGCAAACCTGACCCCCTGCGAGTACATTACAATGCAGCACCACCTTCTGGCTATGGGGAAATTCTTAGTGGCTACTTTACCTTTTCAGTTCCCCATGGGCATCTGTTTCTTAATTCCTTTGTTGCAATTAAAAATGAAAATATAGTGATTAGTTTTCATGGCTGCAGCTATTACAGCTATAGATGTTTTTAATAACAGCTGATAATTTTCAAATAGAAGAGATGTTTCTAACATGGAGCATTTGAAACTGTGCATCTCAGCCTTTATTGAAGGAGCAATGTGTATGTTCATTTTTTATGATCTGTAATCACATGCTGGTCCTGGGAAACACTCCACAAGGGCCCACATATGTAAGTAGTGGCAGCTGAAAGTGCATAATTCATGAAGGAAACATCAGGATCGGAGGAAATGGCATAAATAGCTGATTGACTTGACACATCTTATGTTTTTTTCCAGGATTTATTTCCTTTTAAAGATGTGAGTTGTCTTTTAGAAAAGAAATGTGTAGACTGCCAAGTCATAAGGTTCTCTAGGTCGTTTACTTGTTTCTCTGAAAGCAAAGGCATTCTTCTGTTTTCATTCTGATTTAATTAGAATGGCTTTTTTTACAGTATGTGGTCTTTGTTCTTCCAGGTCTCTACTCCTCCACAGTGTTATTCAACCCTATTGTAGGTCCACTTTGAAACAGAAAGGGCAGTCGAAACAACTTCATCTCAGAAGAAAATCCCATAAATACTGTAATTGCTGTGGAGTTTAATCTGATTTCTTAACCTCTGATTCAGTTTGGATAGGTCTTAGGGCACAAAAGAAACAAATCGGCAATTTCAGCTAAAGGCTTCATTTGGCACAAATCTGGACAAGGCTTAATGATAAAAGAAATGTTTAAAATAGCAAGACATTAGATGCTGCCCAAATTTCAGCTGGAAGAAAGAAAAAAAAAAACCCCACAATTACAAAGGCAAATTTAGTCACATCCAATCTCCAAGAACATTTTGTAGAAATATCACAAACAACAATGTTCTCAGGGTATTTCTACTGGAAATAATGTGAGAAAGAACATTCTCACATTACTTCCAGTCAAAATGCCATAAAAATGCACACTTGATAGCAAGCATTCTCATAGCATTTTAACAGCAAAGACCTCAAGAAAACATTTTCTCATGACATTTCCTCTGGAAGAGGGTGGAGCTGGCGAGCTCTACACTCCTCCACTCCCACTAGCATGGGAATGTCTCAGGGGTGAGCTCTCCAGTGACAGTGGCAGGGGAAGGATTGCAGAGGACACAGAGAGGCAGGAAATCTGCTGGGGTTCCCTCCACAATGTGAGCACTTGCAAGAGAGGGAAGACTCCTCCATTCGAAAGAAAGAGACAGAAGGAAAGTCACAGATAATTATATTACATAGCTCGGAGTAAGTTGAGGATGAAATGATGTCTAAATCACTATTTTCAATATAATACTCCCCATTAAAATATGTATATGAGATGGAAAGTAAGAGGGGGAAGGCAAGATACTTTGATTTGTTTGGTTTGGGTTTTTTTAAAGGGTTTTATGTGCAGATTCTCCATGGGTGGAGTACTCTCAGGAGTACTCTAGTTCTCTGAGGTTTTAGAAAGACAGATTGGATAGGGGTCTGAGCTACCTAGTCTAGTTGCAGATGTCCCTGCTCATTGCAGGGGGGTTGGACTAGATGACCTTAAAGGTGCCTTCCAAAACAAGTCTGTAAGGCAGTGGTCTTAATTACTGATGCCTCTGAGAGATATTTCAGTAAGCAGCAAGGGCAGCAATAATTTCAATTCATTTCTCCCATCCAACTACTGTACTCAACTGCCAGATGGAAGCAACAATCCCAAGAAAGGACAGTACAGCTTGATCTTTTTGAACCCTTCCAAAGCCGTCCATCTTGAGAGATTCACGTTAGACATATAAGAACAGAAAGTTACTTCTCCTAGAGGCCATTTCATGGGGTAATCTTGTGTGAATAAATATAAGAAGAATAATGTCATGAACGGAAAAATCAGGATCCCCTCTTTGTTTATAGACTACCCAAGAGAAAATATAAATGAGACATTGCTGTGTGAATTTTGTCTAGCTATGCCTTATATTGTGTCCAGAGTCAGTGCATCAAAGACCCTTTTTTAAACTCAGACTGTTTAATAAGTTCCATAGTTTCTTAAGTTTGGGGGTTTGGGGTTTGGGGGTGGTTATTTATTTATTTATTTATTTTATTTATTCTATTGTCAGTTTCACTTTTCTTAAACCACTGTGTGTGCAGTAAGCAGAGGGCAGTGTCTGTTGCCTGGATGTGGGGTGCAGAAGCAAAAACTCTTAGCAAGTCCACATTGCCCTTGAACAAGAATAGAGTAGACTGAGCTAGCTGAGCACTGACCTCTGTGTCCAATCTGATTACTGAAATAGTAGAGTGTGCCGTAGGGGGACATAACAAACTTTTTTACTTACCCTGCTAGATAGTTTCTGCATGTTTAAAGCCAATATAAAATAAAATCCAACTTTAAATTCTCCTGATACGACAAGGTGGTAGATGCACCACCTCAAGCATCTTAATTCTGACACTAGCCCTGATACATTCTTCAGATGAGAGTAAGGAGTTCCTGTAGCTGGCAGACACAGATAATTTGCTGTGAGAAAAATCTTGTCCTAATGTCTAAGACAAAAGATTGGTTGAAATAAAAGCAGGAAAAAGAAATTCCATTAACTAGATGGATCAATTTTCTAGATGAAAATACATTTGAGATGGAAAATGAAAGATTTATCCATGCTTTGTATGTACTCAGGCACATACATATATCAACTGGTACTTATGCTGATATAATATTCTATTTTTTATAATGAATGAACCATTAATAACATAATAGTGATCTAAAATGTTGGTACATGACATATACATATCACTGATTTTCAGATTTGCATTATCTTTGCTAAGGTTTCAGAGAAAGAAAATGCAATGTAAAAATTTTCAGATCTGTTTAACAGGCAACACAACACCTCCTTAAACAAGAAATACAGGACATTTGGAGCTAATCAGGGAATCATAGAATAGTTTGGGTTGCAAGGGACCTTAAAGATCATCTGGTTCTGACCCCCCTTGTCAGAGGCCAGGACACTTTCTAGACCAGGTTGCTCCAAGAAGTTCCATAAACTTGTACACTTGGCCTTGAACACTTCCAGAGATGAGACAGTCACCACTTCTCTGGGAAACCAGTGCCTTAAAACCCTCACAGTAAATAATTTCTTCCTTTACTACTAGTAAGACAGAATTTATCCCACAGACATGTAAGTAGTAACCATATCACTACTGGAAGGTATGTTTCTTCGTTTTAATATTTCAGATATTTAACTGTTAAAAATTATTGGCCAGCCCAAGTTCTTTTAGAAATAATAATATTTAACTTATTTGTTGCATAAGCAAAATTAAACTGAGAGTAAAAGTTTATCATGCTAATACTGTGTATAAGATGAAGCACTCCCCAGCCATTCAAATTTACAGCCCAGACTGTAAATAGTGATTGCCAAATCAAAGTTCACTGTTCTAGTTTTATAGTTTTCACAGGGAGAGGAGGAGGGAATATAAACAACAACACAGATCTGAGGTGTCTTTTTAAATGTAATGGAGATTCAGAGATCTGGTGTTTGTCCTGCAGAGCAGTGGGCCAAGAGTAGCCTTCCTTCCCAGTAACTGGTTTCTTTCAGTGTGTGTAACTTTAAAAAAAAAAAAAGAGTGTGGGAGTACACATAGCATTCAATGGCCTGAAGTGTTCTTTATTTGAAAGTATATGAAGCCTCAGCAAAATTGTGTAAACAAACAAACAGAAGAAAACCCTCTTGCCTCAACGGTCTCTCAGATTTAGGTGCTTCTTTCATAATCACATGTTCAAGTATGAACCAACTAGTAAGAATGTTTCTCTCCTTATACAGAGTATAGGAGCCAAATCTTTCCTAAGGTTTCAAAACTGCCTTTTGAAGCCTGAGTTTGTTTATTTGCTTATTTATTTTAAGCAAATCTCCCTGTAATTCCATGATAGTTTTTCCTCCTCCATGACGTGAAGGATTAAAAAAAAACCAAAACCAAACAGAAACAAAACAAACCAAACTCTTCCTGACCATTTCCCACCTTTGGTGCAGTAACAGACAATGTGCCATTTATAGAGGACTTGGGGCACAATCCTTCAATTTATAATTAAAGCAGTTGTTAGGCAATAAAAGTATATGCGTGCAATGATAGGGGTCTATATCTTCTCTAGAACGTTTCAACACAAAGTTCTCTATCTTTGTAAGAAGGGAATAATCCCTGTGGTTTTTCCAGAATCCCATCTGATTTTAGTGGGACTTTGTTACTGTACTATCTGCATGGACTTTCAGAGGTGGGGTCCTAACATCTTTTGCAAGGTGTTTGAGAAACCCTCACTTCATTTTAGAAGGCTGACGTCACCTCCCATTCATTTCACCCACATATCAGCAAAGGAAAACCAAATTACCATTGCTAAAATATAAATCCATTCTTCAGCAATTCTTCAGTAAGCCCTGCCTCAAATTTAAAACACCAGGTGTAGCTTGATATTGTCGATACTGAATATCTGGAAGTCCACAGAAGTTCCTGTTTGGCTTGACAGTGTAAGGACAGCTCATGAAAGAGTCAGCCCTGTTCTGTAATGCTACTTGAAGTGCTGCTCCACTGAATGGCTGGTAATTTGAAATCATTAGAAAGCTGAGATAAAAAAAGAACATTTGTGAGCGAACATAATCATATTAATAAGAAATAGAAAGACATGAGGAAGCTGTTTGGAATTTAAACTGAAGTTCTTAAATGCTATTTCTGCAGTATTTGATGAGCTCTGATTAACTGTATAAAATTATCAAATGGAAAAAATCCAGTTGGAAATGATGACTGCAAACTTAGTGATGAATCTTTCAAGAATATGTTGTCTCCATCTTTCCAGGAACAGAAAAGCTGTGAACTGTGCAGCCAATGATCTATCTATTCAGGAATTCTTTACCCCTCTAATTACCTAGATCATTTAGTCACAGTATTTAATATTTCAAGTGCTGCTTTTCATATCTCTTTTTGTAGTCACTGAAAAAGATTTTTGTGCAACAGCCTATGTTCCTTTCCTGTTGGACTCATAACTGTAGTGAGAATAATTCTTCATTAAATTTTTGACAAGTTTAAATTTTATTCCCCCATTACCTCTCTGGGAGCAGAGGGACAGTTCATGGGAATATTTTCTCGGCAGTGTGAGGGAAGGCTCTGTATCCTGGCAGTGCCGATAGCTTGTCAGGATGCGGCTGCTCTGACATGAATAATACAAGCTCATGTTGCTGAGCAACCTTAATGAAGCTAAGGATAATCAACCCACCACTTGCACAGATCTCTGGACTTGTACTTCCCCATGTGTTTTCTTTCATCCAAATCCTATGCTGTATGAAGGTACCTGAATTAGCCCTGGAATGTGACATAAAGGAGCCAACGGAGAAAGTTGGAGAAACTGATTAAAGGATTTAAGATTTCAAAGGCCATGATCCATCTGGATTGGTTGTTGAAGAGGCTGAGGGTGTCCAGAGATGGCAGAAGAAGGATCCCCGACCTTCCTGACCCTTTAGTGAAAAGAAGGGATGAGAAGGCAAATGTTGTGTTCATTTGTTTATTTTTCTTTGTGTGATTTAGACAAGGAGAAGGCAATAGAGCTCTCTGGGTGGTCCTGAAGCTGGTTTCCTCATGAAGCTGGGAGAAGGTTCCCCTTTTAAATGTAGTTGTGAATGGGTCAAGGGGGAAAGAATTAGAGATTAAAGTTTTTCTGTCTTTCAAAACAGTTTTTCTCTACCTTTCTTCATGGAGGCTCCATGGTTCTGCTAAAATAGCTTCACTTAGTTCAGGAATGAGCTTGCTGGAAAAAGCTCCCACTTCCATATTTGGCAAGGATCAGAGAGCTGTCACTGAAAGACAAGGAAGAATTGTAGTTGCTGGGCTTTCATCATTTGTCCAGGTATGCCTGTGATGCAGTCACACAGTACCATCTCTATCTTCTAAAAAGTTTGATGTTATATCGATTAATAAAAGAGGGGAAAAAAAGAAACAGGAAAAAAAAGTGTACAGGATTAGTTTCCCTGTCCTGACAATTTTTATTCCATTCATGAAATGACTGCAGCATGCCTGTGTCTCACTCACCAGACGACCAGACAGGTAGCAGTGCACTACTGTCCCATTCCTGTCCAGTGTCCTTTTCAGAGTCACCTGAGCTCTCCTTTTTCAGTGTTTTTCCATTTCATGGCACTCAGGAGAATCGGATGCTTCTTGCAAAGGAAGTGGGCTGGCATCTTCCCCGGGTGAGAGCACCCCTGGGAGTGTGGCATTTCAGGGGAATGAGGAATCCTGGTGGATTCGCGGTGCAGTATCACATGCAGAGGGACTGGGATGGATGGCTACCTCTCCTAGGTGAAGCCAATAACTGCATGTGTTAGTGAGATGGCAAGGAACAGATGGAGCATGGTCATCCCTCTGATTATTCAGGGAGTGCCCCATAGACATAAATGCTGCAGAGCCTGGCTCAGCTCTGGCAGATTTTCAAGGACAAAGACATTCCCTATTAAACCTGTGGGAAAATAGCCATGTGAATTTATGCTTTGATTCCCAAGGGAATCATTGTAAATATTGCAGCTCCTTTTGGTCCAAATGTGGATGTGTGATAGATACAGTGGCATGTTTCCTTAGGAAACTGAGTGCTGCCACCCCAAGAGGACAGCCCACTGGCCCCGTGTATTTTGTTTCTTCTTATGCTTGGGATTCTTCTGCTGAACACTGGGAAAAGAAAGCATTCTGTATAACTTCAGGTCTCAAAGGTTTTGGTGTGGGAAACCACAATATGCTATGAATTCTTTTTTGATATGTGCATATTATGTATCCTGCAGTCAGTGTACATATTGTGACACAGGTTTTTTTGAGGTGAAACCTGCTTGTAGAGATTTGAACTTTGAAATTTGATGTCTCAGACCTTTTTTTCTGGAGAATCCTTCGAAAACAATGACAGGGATTACAGGGACTTCAGAATACACATCATGTGCCATGGTGAGAGTAGTCTGAGGCACATTAGAATACATTCACAATTTTTTTAATCCTGTGTGAATCCGTTGATGTTAGTAAAATATCAGCAATTTACAGGAGGCAAAAATTTGACCATCTGTGACAAAATTTTGCAAAATGGCAAGTAAATATTTCCATGAAGAGCCATTGTGCTTGGGGTTGTAGATACATGTGATGTCTAGAAATCCCTCTTTACTATACAGTAAAAATCTTGAGTGTATAGATCATTATCACTCTATGAAACAGCAGAATTGCTGTTGTCTTGGTAGATGAGTCAATGTTGAGTTTTTCATTCCCTTCTGCTTCTGGCTAAAATCTTTTCCTAGGAATAGAAATATCAGATGGCTACATGTGGAGATTATGAAATGCAAATATTTGTGAGCTACTCTGTTTAACGTGGAAGAAAGATTTTGAAATGCACCTGTAAACCATAAAGGTCTTTATATATTTTTTTGGTTTTTTTTTAATGAAATTAAACAAGTTGTTTCATTGGAAAATAAAGGTGAAACATATTTCCTTCTCTCTGGGTAAGGGAAACCAAACATTTTGTTTATGGTTGGGGAGTATTCAAACAGCATTGCTGATAAAGGAGTGCAGGTACCACAGCTTCCTGTCACCTCAGCAATGAAGAGAAAGGGCAGCCTGCTGCACAGTGTTGCACAGAAACTGAGAGTTCTGTTTAATTGCAACTCAGATGAGTCATGGACACTTGGTCTTCACTTCCTAATTCTGGAAGCAAAAAATAAGCTCTTGTTTGAGGCCACTCTTTAAAAGTAGCCTCAAACATAGCAACCATAGCGAATTGTAAATGGCTTTTATTTATTGACAGTTTGCATAGTTCAGAGAGGAATTACTAATATATCACAGACCTTTTAACCAGAAATAAGCATGCTCAAGGCAGACAGCTGTTTTTGGTGTCAGCTGGGAAAAATGCTCCAACCACTCTTGTTTGATGAACAAACATACTTTCTTGATTGTCTACACTCATACCCATCTGTCAGGATGGCATGATGCCCAGGCAGAAGCTGGCCAAAACTTTTGCCTTGGGCATTAACAGTGAGCAACAATAGGTTTAGATGGGCAATATGCATAACACTGCATATAAAATGTCTTAAGCTTCTATTTCGTGTGCACAGAAGCATAGAAACAAATGTCTCTTCATATATCATTTGGGATTACTGAGTCCCCAAAAGCAAATATTACCTAGAAAATACGTGTTCAGAGGTGACCAGTATATCATATACAAGTACGTATTCGGCTGAAAGTGCTTACCTTGTCAGAGGATGCATGGCTGATGCACACTGTGTGACAAGATGGTGATAGCCACTACCTGCATGGACAAATGCTAACTACACAGCAGGGAAATCCACTTTAGAAGCACGGAACCAGCTGCTGTCTCAAGCAAATGGTCTTCATTTCCTCGAAAACATGCAGTCAGCAAAAGGCTGAGAACCTGGTTAGTCAGCAGCTGAAGGGATGTGAAAATGAGGAGACAGCAACTTGAAATTTAATGCATGAGGAATAACTAGAAGACTAAAGAAGAAGAGGACTTGTAGAATCATAGAATCATTTCATTTGGAAAAAAACCCTTTAAGATCATCAAGTTTAACCATTAACTGCCAAGTCCTGGTTCCACTCTTTAGATTCTCTTTGTAGATAGTTATAAAAGGAAAGAGTTACAAGCACTAGTCAATAAAAAGAACACATGTAGATGTGATGTCAGTGATTTAGATGAAACTATGAAGCCTTTTTCTCTTTCAATAAACCTATGGTGCAGGGCTATTAAATTTTAAAACTACTTTTACCAAAATCTAGAAGTAGATACTTTTAAAATATAGGGACTCCCACAGACTAAGGCAGGGTGAGCTCTTTCCTTAATCATGCGTTATGTCTACTGACATTTAATGTTTTTTCTGAGATGCAACAAAGTCTACAGAGAAGAGTTTTAGCTGTCTCCTCCTTCCACCACCTCCTCCATGCCTGGCTGTCTGCAAGTTGTTCTCAGCAGTGTCTTAATCTCCTCTCAAACATCAGGCTCTTTGCAAGCTGTCACTGGCTTTATTCCTACCACCTCTTACTCTCTAGAAGTTTGTTCTAGGTTGTGCTCATAAGACCCAGCTTTAATAGTCTATGCACATCCTATCACTCATAAAGGAGACATAATCTTTTCCTTCCTCCACAGACTAGGAAAAAAACCTCTAGAGCAGCCATAAAAATGATTTATGACAAATCAGAAGACATAAATAGTAAACAAATAAAGAAAAATTATTGAACTCTAACATATTTACAGGCCTCTAAATAATTTAGTTAAGGTAACAAGGTACCTTTCTGGAGTCAAGTAGTTCTTACATCTCATACATGTGAAGGGAAAGTTAATCTGTGCTATATTTCCAGGAGAGACAAAAGTGCTGGAAAATGTCTAAAATGAGTGCTGTGACTCTGAGTCCAAATTTGTTGGCTATATTTTAATGTAACTTATTTAGCTTGTCTAAGGTGTATACATACTCTTTCACAGCATAAATATGGAAATATTACCCCTATTCTGAACTTCCAGCTGTCTGCAATTTCACTGAAATAAGTGAGGACTGTCTATGTGTAAGTGCCTTTGGTTGCTAGGTTGGTCGTCACCCTGAGTTGTTTGAAGAAATGTTAAGAAAAAATGGGAAGAGGAACATGATCACCAAACTGTTCTGTAAACAATTTTTTCAGTTATATTTTTTATGGATTTCTGGGATCCTGATTTCATATGCTGACAGGCACAACATAATGTTTTGAATACTATTTTAAGAAATTATTAAGTATACTACTTCACTAGGTACATGTTCTTATATTGCAGTTCAGTTTCTATACTGTCTGAATGCCTCCTGTCTGCCTTACACAGTGCAATAGCATTGGCCACATGCAATTCTCTCATCCTGTCCCAAAAAGGAGTGCCACATGCATAATCACTAATTCATTCTGATATATAATGTTTTTTTCTTAGTTTCATACATAAATATCTGTAGACATCTGTGAAGATATATGTAAATATTGCTCTCTGGATTGTACAGAAATGATTAGCTCAAATAAGTAAATAAATACGCTTTGCTTTTGAAGGTAACTGTGAAGTTAACACTGAGCTGCACTTTATGTGCTGTAGTAAATTTGTTTGTTTCACAGATTTATCATTTTTATTACTGTGGTTTCCATGGAAAAATATTATATTAAAAACAAAACAATGGCCTGAACAACCTTTAGCAAAAATCACAGATCTGCACTTTTGCTGCACCTTGGTAGGGAATCTCTGCTGGGTTCTCTTAGCCATGAGCAGTGCTGCTCTTGGAAAGCTGGAGACACGGAGGTGAGCCCAGAACATCTTGGCCTTGAACTTCAGTAAATACAAAATAGGAGCTAACTATATATATAACTATATATAACTATAATAATAATATAACTATATATAACTATAACTATACAGTCCAGTGCTTTCTGTAATGTGGGCTCTTCAGAGCCTGCAGAGACATCTCTGAATCTTTCCAAGGAGACTTCAGGCTCTTTGGGAGAAGTTTGTGCACAGGAAGAGTGCTTGACTTGGTGAGGATGCTGGGTGCTGAGAGAATCCAGCTCATCTTTCTTTGGTGAAGATCTAAGTTACAACAATCTGCTTGAGTTTAGAAGCTCTTGCAAATTTTTGCATAGTCCAAAGTTGAATAGTGAAGCCAAGTTCACTCTGATTCCAAGAAACTGCAGTTTCTTGGGAGTCAGGAAATTTAGGCTTCTATCAAAGCTGAAACACACATTTCTGCATAGATATTCCTTATGTATTTTGTGTCATTCTTGATTTCTACAATCAGTTAACTAATATTTTACCATTTA
>VZRZ01000657.1:600625-623676 GCA_013398175.1 Climacteris rufus
TATATATATACGTAGAAAAGAGGTAATTTACATCTAGATGAAGTCAATAATGGGTCTAATGAGTCTCTTTTAGGCACAGGTATCCATGTTTCAGTCAAAGCCTTTGGGTTTACAGCAGTAAAATCTTCCTAAGAGCTTCTTATTGCTTCCTTTACAAATAAATTCATCACATGGACACTAGGATTTGTTTATATGGAGATGTAAAAAGAAGGCACTTTGATTAAATTGGAACACGTTTGGTTCCAGAATAGTTGGGCAAAATGATGAGTTAGTAGTGGCTCCCCAGTATAGAAGACAATAGAATAATTTTGTTTGGAGAATGTATTTTTTAATATAGAAATAAATCTTGTTCCATAGCTGTAGAAAGAAACAAAAAAGTGCAATCTCTTGAAATGACACTACCAACTACATAATCTCTCTGTAGCAACAGCAGGCCCATTTCAGGGCTATTAAGAAGAGAAGCTCATGAATCTCTGTGACATACAAGCCTTTCCTTTTCTAAAAAAATGAATTTGTGACACATAGATGCCAGCTGCAGCTCTGAATGGTGGATTTGGATCTGTAGATCTGAAAGCCAGATCGGACAGCCCCAGGCACCTTCACACCCCAGTCCAGACCTTTCCTTTTCCTCCTCCAAGTAGCTCCAGCTGCAGTAGTCAGTGCTCAGCTTAACTCTTTCAAGGCTCATAATTCTCCACAGGGTTTGTACCTGAAAGTAAATAGTCCAAACTGATTTTTTTTGAGATTTTGAGTCTAGAATTCTGTTTATTGAGACTTAATTGAATTTTAGGACTTTAGGAGTAAGAAGACATTTTAGTTTTGCACTGGACATAATCTAAGCAAGATATTAATTATTAGGATTTCCATTAATGCAACTTACTTGCAGAAA
Organism: Climacteris rufus; assembly: GCA_013398175.1. Taxonomy (NCBI): domain Eukaryota; kingdom Metazoa; phylum Chordata; class Aves; order Passeriformes; family Climacteridae; genus Climacteris; species Climacteris rufus. The sequence continues at coordinate 601,515 of VZRZ01000657.1, forward strand.
AAACATCTATGTATTTTAAAACTACAATGACATAAAGACAGAAACTGAGGTAACTGAAGTAAAACATAAATGAAAAGTGTAATTGACAACATTTAAAAAAAAAAAACAACTCTACTACTCTGCAATATGTGCATGTGTGTATGTGTGAGTGCACAGAGATGATACCATACCTCACACAGGATTGCCATTGTCAATTCATTCATTAGAGGTAATTATTTTTAATTTTTGTCCCCACTGACCTGTAGGCAGATGGTTAGCATGAATGCCATTTTTATCTGGACACCAGATCTGGCCAGACCGCAATCTGTTGGGTTTGATCACTAAACTGGCAGCTGCATTACAGACCTGCTCTTTTCTCTTATTGTCTCCAGGGACTGCAGATTGGATGCACTGAATGTGAACTTCTGGAAAACATGGGGCTTTTTGTCATTTTCACTTTGCTTTCTTTTTATGACCATCCGGTAAATATCAGTACAGTTAAAAGCTGATTGAATCAAACTGTACAAAAAAAAAACAATTTTAGCTACAAAATTATTTTTTGCTTGTATAAAAAGTAAGAAAGTAAATGAGGCTTTGAAGAACAAATATACACGTGCTTGTCAATATGAGAAGGTAATTCAATGAATTCTAAGTTGGAATTTAAAAGATTCATATATGCACACTATTCTTATCTAAAAACAGAGGACAGGGTGTTGTGAGACACATTTCTGAAAAGGACTAAAGGCATTTTATAATTGTATGGTTTGCACATGGAAAACTTGTGTGATCAGAAATACCAAGCATTTCTATGTGACATAATTTCATGACATACAAAAATAGACAGAGATATTTGTCTCAACTCAACCTTAAGTCCTTGTTTTCACTAAGACTTGAGAATGCATAACTTTAAATATATGAGCATTATCCTTATGTTACAGGCGTTGTACACACTACACTGAATACATTTTTTCTAAGCGTGTGTGCTAATCTCAGTTGTATCAGAGTTATTTTTACCTTCTTTTGCTATTCATTAGTTTGGCAAAATTATTTAAAGCATAATGGAAATTCTGCCTTAAAAAGACGGAAATATCTTCTTTAGCTGCTCACTACTCAGATTAAATTAAAGAAAAAATCTGTTTTAAATATACTGTTTGCTATGTTTCATTTAAAACAATCAGAAAAACTACATAATGGTATCTTAATGTAAAAGACATCTATTCATCACAAAGAGTAACTGCCTTCCCTTTACAAGATTCAGCAATGTCAAATCCAGATTTACTCTACTGTGGCTGTCTGATGTTTATCATAGGACAGGGATGCATATAAACACTTTGCACATCACAAGGAATTTCAGTTGTTACTAGCAAACTGTGTCACAAGTAGAATTCAGAGACAGGGTCTTTAATCTTACAGGTTTAGTTATATTTAGGCAAAGTTTAACTTTTATCAAACTGTCATTTACCTTACCTACTTTTAAAACTTATCCCTGTGTTCCAGTGTTGTATGCATGCATAGGGAGACACAAATGAAATAAAATTGCACGTTTTTAGATGCCATCAGAAAGAGTAACTTCCCAGGAACTTCTCAATTTCCAACTGGTGAATAGTTTTCACTGTGAGCCCAACAGACTATTCTGGTTCCTCTACTTTGACCTAAGAAAAGAAGTGGGAATCTTGTCTTGCTCAACAGGCTCCTAATGCATTTTTCATTTTAATATCATAGATTAAAATGTATAAGCAGCATAAGGAACAGCACCCTAAAAAGTCCTTTGTGTTTGTTACAGTCAGATGCATTTTCACTCAGTGGTCCCCCCATATGCATTCCTGGCCAGTTGAACAGGAGGAGGGGAAGAGAAGACACCAAATCCAGATCTTGCACTTCCCAGGTAATCACTGAACTTCCCAGAGAAAAGATTGTCTTTCCTGCTGTTAGACATCTGCCTCCAATGGGGAATCAGTTTGACATAAGCTGTTGAGTAAATACTTAACAAGAAAACAGTGAGTATAGGTACTTACCTGGTAAGGTCACCAACCTAATTTTGTTCTTCTGGCTCTCTCTAAGTATACTATTCATGTCATGTTTAGAAAATTTAGTTGCTAGAATTACTTCCTTTACTGCAAGTAGAAAGAAATAGGTAATTTTAGAAGATGGTTTATATCCCTTGTCTCTCCACTTTGCAAGTCCAGTTCTCTCTGGTCCTATTCCATATGAGAGAATTAAAGATTCAGTGATGAGATTTCCCCATCCTCACTAACAATCCACTGCAGATTGCTGTGTTGCATTGCAAAAATGTTTGTGAAATAAGATAGGCAAAAATAGATTACACAATGGAACTTACACAAATTTTTGATACAAAAAACATCAATCATTGGGGTGATTAAACAAGGGAATGTGTGTGGCAACAATTAATCCTAATGAAAATTTTCTTTCTGTGGTGGTAGAAATAGGTCCACGTGGAAGGTTACTCACAGACCAGTCAGGAGACCATACAACTGTCATACCCTGGACAGCTGAACTACTCCTGTACTTTCAAAGCTGTTTTTAAGGTCAGCAGTCAGCTTTAACAATCTGTTTCGAGTGCTGGGAATATCCAAGGTAGACCTGTTACAAGAGAAGTATAGTTTATATTTCAAGGATGGACTGGAATGCCAAGAGCTTGTGCAGGTGGTACCAGAGCCGCATGACTGAGCTCTTCCAGGCAGATGAGTGGTGCACACAGGCTTAGAAGAAGATGCAAAGACACTGCCAAACATTACACTCACCCATGTTCTGCTTACATGCTATGGCATTGAGAGACAGCAATCTTTTCCAGTGTTTCAGCAAATCTATCAGGCTTGCCAACTTTTAAAATTCAGAAGTGGACCCTGCCTCTCCAGCTGCCATTTTCTAGGCAAAAAGAAACATGTACCAGATGATTCTGATGACTACCAGTGACTCCGAAACAAACACGAATCGTGTGGGATCTGCTGTGCAAGGGCAGGTGTGGTGGCTGCTGTGTGGACTGCGTGTTCCAATGAACCTGACGTACCTGTCACTGCACACATGAGACAAGATTGCTCTTTGCTTGTACCTTAGATCACACCCAGCAATCTGAGATGTTCAGTACGTAGGGAGAAAGCACAGAGATGTAATAGTGTTGGCAAGAATACAGTCATGTAGCAAATCACGCAGCAGAAGCTTTCCAAGTATTTCTAGAAACATGAATTTTTCTTTTCTTGTCCTTTTCTGGGGGAAGAAGTGGCACTTTTCAAAATAGAAATTTTCATTTTCATAGAAGATCATAAATTCTTTGACTCTTTTTCACCCCCAATATATCTATCAAAATGAAATGCACCGAAAGACACACCCTTGCTTGGAGGTTTCCAAACTAAGAAGCCATGTTTTCCTAGAGTTTGAAGTCACTTCAGGCAAGGAGAGAGAAGACAGGACTGTATTCAACCTCAGGTATAGCAGCAATGATTACTACTCTTGTATTGTAGTAATAATGCTTCTTATTATTTGTTCCAGGACCTTTCACGAGATGCAAAAGAACTGGTGGGACCTTCCCTCTAAGTCATGTCCTTGCTGGCATGGGTGGGTTAATGCAATTTGTACCACACACCTCAGCAAGCTGACAGGCAGTGACTTCCAGCTGGGCCCCCCTGCCAGGAGCACCCATCATCACCCCTCCTGACTCTACAATCTTTCTCACAGTTCCTATTTTATAACAGCTGGTAAAGTTCCACTTGCTGTCACATGAAAGAGAGCAGGCAGATGAGAGCAAGGGCAGCAAACTGTGGGGGTGTTGAGGAGAAAAGGGGGAAAGAAAGAGGAAATTCATTAAATGAAAATCTGACTGCTGCAAAATTTCTTAGTACATTAACCCAGCATGGGGTCTGAATCTCTGTGCAAGGCCCCGACTGTGTCCACTGTTTCTTCATTACTATTTTATTGATTTCAGAGGAGAATATAAACCCAGAGCAGCCTGACTGCCTTAGCAAAACACAGGGTTGAAAAAGCTAAAATGCTAAAAGGAGGGACATTTTGGAATTAAAACTGAGCGAAAATGAGTCTATAACCTACGGTAGTTTGTCTAAAAGGCATCTCCACTCTAAATTATGCTATGCTATCATCTTTGCCTTCTCCAAAGCACGTAAAGAACATGAGACAATATAAAATTTTGTTTAAACAGAGAAAGCAGAACCTTGAAGCCAAAGTGATTGCAGACTTTCCCTAATTAAAAAAAAAAAAAAGAAAGAAAAATGGTTTTTAGCTCTAAAATGACTTAGCACAAAGTTTATTCTCACTACAAAAATCAAATACTGATAGATATCTAGCACACAGGTCTTCCCAATAAGAAGCACTATAAATTGATGCTATAATTGGTAATGTTTTATTAAACTGGACCACTCAGAGGGCTCATTGCCTATTTTGGGGGATGCAGTTTAAAAGAGTGTTTCTGCCAGTTTATCACCTTTGCACCTCTGGGGCTTCTGATCTCCCACTTCAAACAGAGAAGCAAATTCCTCTGCCACTCACTAAGCACTGCATCATCACTGTAATCACTTAGCTGGGTCCTACGTACAAAAAAAAGTTAACATCCAGATTACTACAAGAAAGTGAAGGAGATCTGGCATTTTGACACCAAACACTGATAGTTTTGTGAACATATGTGTGAGTTTTTCCTGTGGAAAGAAATGCAGAGCTAGAGGAGTTCTTGTGGCTACTGAACTGGAGGCAAGTACAGTATTTTCCATCAGTCGTTAACCTCTTTACCCTCTGCCTTTGGTCCAGATGTTTCCTTTCCTTCCTCAAACTTCTAAGTGAAGTAGCAGCATGTGAGAAACCCTGCAACAGGAGAAACTGGAGGAATCCAAAGTACAAACAGGATCGTGTTCTGTTGGGGCCAATGCTCACATCTTAGCAAATACAAATACATGAAATTTTATGTATTTATTTAGAAATGAAGTAAAGGCACAGTGCCAGCCCCAGCTGGTTATGGCAGTGAACCTTTTCCATCAGGAATAAAATGTTGCTACATAACAGTTAGCAAAATTCTATAGCAAGTATGCACGAAATAAAACAGCTCCATCAGCATCTGATTTGGTCTTTTAACAGGTTTAAGACCTGAATGTTTTCAAAGCCTTTGGAACTATTTATTTTTCTTAATTGAACTCCTGGCAGTCATATAAATGCATATCCATTTTTTAACCTGGCCAAGAGCTTGGTCTCATCTGTTTTCTAAGTTCCACTATTTAATCACAGACCTGCATGGCAAAACATTTTGGAGTTTCTGTTTTGAATTTCCCATCCTTTATACATCATTGCTCTTATTCCAGGAAACAGAAGTTCCTATTCTTCTTCTCTGAACTTTTGTTTTCAGATAATTTTGATTTTCAGATCATATAATTTCACCACATTCCCCTTGATTTGTGTCTATTTAAAATATCTAGTCTTGTTTATTACTCTTGGTAAGAAATATTTTTTTAGGGTCTTGACCACTATCATTGATTTTCCTTAGACTGTCTTGATTTTGCAGTAACATTTTGAGAACATAAGAGAAGGGGAGAAAGAGAAGAGAGCCACACTGTTGAATTGTTTGCTGGAGGACTGTCTTTGTCCATTCCCTATGTAGGAAGCCCTACTGACATTTTACGAGATTTCTTCCCTACAGCTTCACTTGAATAGAGGTTTGTATTGATGTATGTAAAAGGATTCCCAAAAAACCTAAAGTCAGAAGATAAAAAAATGGAAAAACCTTCTAAAACGTGACAGGCTGAATTAACCAGGCCATAGCAAGGGTTGTTCATCAACAAACTCCAAATAAAAGAAATGAAAATAAGCTATATAAATTCCTAATTGCATATTTTAATTTTAAAAACTATTAAAAAGAAACCCATGCAGAATATATGCATTAATGTCATTTCATTCTAAAAGTCTGTAAAAATTAAAGAAGCTTAAATATTAAAATAAATAGAAAATAAATAGCAAGTAGTAAAATAATTTAGCAAATAATTTTGTTTCCACAGAAATCCCACATGAAATTGAAAATACAAATTAGCAGATTTCTATAGCTATTGTTCTGCTCCTCATTAATGTATTATGGGATATGACAAAATATAGAGAATTTAATTGATTTTATCCAGAAAAATGTACTTATAATACATTTAATTCAGCTATTCCTCTATTATCCAGGAGTTACGTCCATATTCACTACATATAAAAATACATGTAGAGATGGTTGTAAAAAATGTAAAAAGAATGCAATTTTTTACATTTTAAGAAAATTTTAGAAGATAAAAATTCTGCAGGAAGATGTCCTCTGAATATGTCTTCTTATTCTTTCTTTAAATCTTACTCATTTTCTTATCCTCTTCCCTCCTTCTCCACCCAGGAAACAAAATCCCACAAATTGCGTTTTTCAAACATCAGGGAAGAGACAACTCTGCTATTAATGAAATAACTAGGTGGTTTTGAAAATGCCATTCTAAAATCACGTTGAAACCTTAGATTCATTAATACATACATATCTGAGTAAAGAAAAAGTCACTGGAAGCCCAACAGAATTTGGTTATTGAATTTTACTCTTAAGAACTTGAATTACCAGATTGGCTAAGGGAGGGGGGGAGTGGAAACATGTTTTCAAATTTGCACATTTTCCTAAATATGTGTTTCACATTTTTAAACCATGCAGAGTAGTGCTCATTAAGTTCTGATCTTTTTCCTATACATAAAAGCATCAACATTTATTGTTGCTGTAGTTAATGAAACCTTGGTGAAACCTCTGGCCAGGGTCAGTTGCAAGCACAAAAATTCTGTTTCTGAAGGCTGTATGTGCCCAACAAGATCTATTTCCTGGCTAATTACATGAAAAACTACACACAATGGCGCTCTCCTGTGTAACTCACACAACATTGCAATTCATCATCACGGACATTGGCTGCGTATTTGACACTGTACAGCATGAACTGTGGTATCTGAGACCTAAAAGAGGCAGAAACTGAATGTGGAATTAAAACAAACAAAACAAAGCCCCTCTCAATTTTGCATCAAGCTGTGAATGCAGAGCAGGCTACAATCAAATGCCAAAAGTCATTGCACTGAAATATACATGATCCCAGTAAAGAGAAGGATATTTCATATTTTTTCATAAGTTTCCTCCTTCTTTTCCATTGGGAATCATCTCAGCAACTCAAGCCCTAGAGTGAAGCCCATAAACCACTGGTTTTTAGTGACCATCTGCACCAGTAGTTCCATTATCTGTGGCTGGAGATTGATTTTCCTTTTCCTTGCATGTTCACTTACCCTAATGCCCCAGAGTCTGCAATGGAGCCAGTAGCATATAATGCAAAGACAGCTTTTAAGGCATCAAAAGTGAAAGCATCAGGAGTATCATTATATTCTGAATCTTTTGTAGTAGCTTTTTGTCTAATCCTATTGTAACAGGAATCCACTGATGGTGGCTAGGCCCCTCCTTTATGAAGCCTAAGTGCAGAACTCAGAAGAGCTCTGCTTTCCTCAGAGGAAAGTGCAAAGGTCTGCCCTATATGGCTCCATTATGAACAGGGACCAGTATTATGTACCAATTTCAGATCAATTTCATACAGGACCGGTAATTCAGCAGGTGACAGGGGACCCTCATTCAGATTTGAAAGCTGGGAACCACCAGAAAGTTATCAAAAAGAGTTCCAGACCTCAACAAATATTTTTAATAGCATGAATAGTGTGTTCAAAGTTGGGTCAAGTAGTACTGCTCTTCCTAAGCTTTTGTCAGTGATTACTGTAATTCCTCTTAGGAAATGTTTCTTTTCTCCCTCATTGGCTTGTCAAAAGCCCCCACAAATACCAGGAAAAATGAACTCATTAATTGACCGTATAGGAGGAGAACTGGAACTGGTGGGGTGCAAAGACCAGGTTCTGAAAAGGGCTCAGCATGGAGTGGCTGCCATTTTTCCCAGCAAACTGGTCTTAGCAGGACCTGCTGGATGCAAAGATTTTTAAGAATCTGGCCACTTATTTAGGTACCTATATGGGATCCGAAGCCTGCAAATCTGTCTCTTTGTATCTAGTCAGTTTAACTATTTAGACATTTCCTCCTTTTTCACCCCCAAGAAAACCCCACAAAACAAAACCATGCAAAGAGAGAAAAAGTGTTTGGCCTCTCAAAAAATTAGACAGTGTTTCAGTGTTAGGAAAGCAAATGTCCCTTCTGTCCATGCCAGAGCAGAACTAGAAAGTACGTCCTACAAACCTGAGGCTCTCAAATTGCTTCTCAGCACTTCTGAGACTATAAAGACACCTGTGTGCCTGTGAAGACTATACATGAAAAAATAGACAAGAAGACAGCTATCATTATTATGCCGTTGATCATACTGTGTATTCAAAATACACCCTTCTTCCATGGTCTCCGGTTCTATGAGAATCATGCATTGAAGATATACATTATTACTATCTCTATCCAGTAGATGTATGAAAATATTTTCATTTAATTGTGGAAATTATAAGTATTGATGGAAAAACAATAAAAATTGTGGCTTTAGTATTGCTCAACGTTTAGAGCATAAATAAGAGTTAAAAATATCAATATAATCATCATTAGTTTTCCTCCAGTTTTCTCTTCACCATGTGACCTAGTGATGTTCTCAGAGAAGAGGGAACCTAAGTACAAATAATTCCCCCACCTCTGAGGTTTAGAAATTTTTTTTTTTTTGCATCTCCTTCTTGCTTTAACCATTGGTAGCAAAGGACACTGCTGTCTGCACCTTAAATCCATATAACTAGGCCAGACAGAAGAGGAGTGATTGCAGTGTATTAAACACTCATAATGTTAGTGGGAACCAGTGCTTCTGGTCCATAGATGTTAAAAACTCTTAAATCAGGAACAAAGGTGTGAATCAAATCCAGATCTACCACTACTGCCTCCGTCAGCAGTGTATTTTCTTGATGTTCTTACTACATCTTAAGAACAAAAAGGGAATGCACTTAAATTTAAAGGATGCTTTTCTTTGTTTGATAAAAGAGAAATATTTTGGTTTCAGCATGCATGAATTATCTGTGGAACTCACTGCCACATGTTAATATTGGGTACACAACAGGATTTTTAAGGAGTTTAAAGTTCTGAATGGTGCTTAGGTGCCTAGGAACTTCACAGATTCATCGGACAAGATATGCAATATATAAGGGACATAAAAGAGCAAGATACTGCTTGCTACTAACTAATAAGAATTAGAGGGGAAAAAAAAATCTTTCACTTCAGGAGGGTTGTGGCATAATTGACCATTGATTTTCTTGTACCTTTGTCTGAAGCACTGAGCACTGGCCACTGTCAGAGAAGAAATGCTGGGCTAAGAGACCTCATTTAGTTGGATCATTACTTTGGCAATTAAATACAGCAAGCAGAGTAAAACAGATTTTTTTTTAAATAGATACTTCTATGGCAAAAAAATAACAGCTACACAATGCCTAAGTCAACAAAATGAAACTCTATAGGCTTGTGAAATAAAAGATTTTTATTTTGTCATGAAATTTTTCTGACAGGCAAAGGACGAATATTTTTTGTTTATTAAGATCACAATTTCTTTCCCAGTTTTGAAATAGAAGAAAATCAAGAACTTATAAATATTTAACATGCAAAGGTTTTTTAACCATCTGACTTGGAACAGATATTTAAAATTAGATCCCCAATATCCTGCACGAATATTTTAAGTACAATCCTAATTTCTTGTGTTAGAGCTCTTCTCCTTCCTTAAATATGTAAACACTAGTAAATACCAAAGAAATATTTATGATAAATTTCAGTGATAAAACCTCAAACTTCCCTTTAGTTAAATAATAACTAACTTATTTTTATAAATATATTTAGTGCCCATTGTATACGGATTATCAGAGAGTTTATTAATTTTAATCAAATTCCAAGTTTTCCTATTTTCTCCCTTTTCATGTTACTGGAATCTGTACTACTCTACAACATATTTCTTGCAAAAACATAATACCCCTTCATAAAACACCTAACAAATAGTATTGTCGCACATCCTATCTAAAAATCATTTGTAGAATTTAGGCTATAAAAAAAAACCAGTAATCTTTTCTTTCTTGTGTTCAAATCCTGATTCCCTTCATTCATGTATTTTAAGAACGTGGAAGTTGGTTGAAAGAGGATAGGTGTGGGCTAGGTATTAGGAGGAAATTCCTCACTGCGAGGGTGGTGAGGCACTGGAACAGGTTTCTCAGAGAAACTGTGGATGTCCCACCCCTGGAAGTGCTCCATCAGGCTGGATGGGGCTCTGAGGCACCTGGCCTAGTGGAAGATGTCCCTGCCCATGATGAGGGGGTTAGAACTGGATAATCCCTTATGTTCCTTTCCAACCTAGGCCATTCTATGGATCCAGTAAAATAATATTTTCTACGTAATGCTATAGAGAATAGAGTATCTGAATAGACTACAACTTTTGGCAGGGTTTATAGCCTATATTTGATGAGCCCAGGAAACACAGAACCCACAAGCAGTCTATTCCAGTGGTTAACACTCTGTCAGAAATGTGCCTTCCTTCTCATCTGGAAGGTATTAACACATGCAGAAGAGATGATAGCCTATGACTGTGGCAAACTCCAGAACTCATGGAGTTCAAAAATGCGATTTTTAGATGTGTAAATAAGTTAAAACTGAATACTGCTGTCTTAAAATGTAGAACATCAGAACAAGTAGTATGAAAATAATTATTTTTTCCTATGAAACAGGCTTTCTCACTAGAAATTCATTAAATGAATTAATAGCAAGCAAATGGCTCTTGTGGCTAATGAGGTTTTGGAATGCAAGTAGCACCGCCTGACCCATACATATCTGCTGTCTGCATTTTCAGCACTGTAGACACTGATTAACAGCAGGTATGAGTTTACCTAATAGACACCCTCACTCATATGTGTGCTTTACAGGCATTCATTAGCATGTGGAAAGTGTCACACACATTTCACATCGGATTCTTCCCTCAAACACAAGGCCCTGAGAAACAGAGGATGCTTAACCCCATTTAGCCCACCAGAAGGATGTATCCTTTTGTCACTGCAAAAAAACCCAAACCAAACAAACAAAAAGAAGTGGATGGGAAAACAATTCTCCAGTAGTTACAGCAAGAATGTTAATACAATTGCTTGGCTCTTGTTGTCATTTACACCCAACAATAAGAAGGAACACTGAGGAGAGCCATGTTCTCTGTACTTGCTCTTGGGTCTCTGCCCCTTGCCAGACAGCAGCAAAGCTGCCATAACGTAGATGTCAGTTCTGTGGTTTGATTTCATACCCTGCTGCCCACAGACAACCACACCAAAATACATATGCATGCTATGGAGAACAGCACTTTGTCCTTTGTGAATTCCACAAATGCCGCTTTGCTGGTTTTGCAGCCCTCTGGCTGTATATTTTTTTGCAGACTGGGAGGGAGGAGTTCCTGAGCCTCTCATGGCTTCTCCTTACCCTTACATCTGACTGACTGGGAGCACTTTGGCTCAATCATCACCTTAGATACTGGAGATCTTATATAACTTGGCAAGCTGTCCCTCCTCCCAGCAGATCACAGTAGCACTCCTGCATTTCACAGCACCCCCACTCTCTGTTGTGAATATCTCTGCTGTGCCGGCTATGATTTATAAAGTGGTGTGCAAGCAGCTGACTGTTATAAACACATGGACTGAAATTGATCCAGAACAATTTCCTATGTGTCTTATGACTTTGGCCTCTGAACTGAAAGCATGGATGAGGTACAGTGGCTACTGCTGTTGTTCAGGGAAAGATCATTCTCATGATCACTGCATTGATGGCAAGTGGGCGGCAAAAGCCAGGGCAGTTAGACAATGGGACGTGTCCAGGCTGAAAAAGTGTCCCTCACTACAACTCTGTGAGTAATTACAAGTAGAACATCACATCTGGACCATAACTACCTAAAACAGAGTCCATGCCACAAGTACCCCCACTGCTCTCCGGGTATGGAGATCTGCTTCAGGCAAGAGTAAAAATTTGACTCTTATGCAGGATGTCTGTAAGCCTAAAAAAGAGAATGATCCTTTTTTCTTTTAAGACCATGTGTTTCTACAGCTTCTCTGAAGAACACACAGCTGTTTGGCTATGTTGCCATTTTGCCTGATGAGTATTCAATTGCCTGGCAGAGCTTGTGGGCTGAGGCCAAACTGCTGCTTATACTGGTGCTTGCTGTAGCCTTCCTAAACTCCTTTTATGAACTATTTTACTGTGTATGCAATAATACTCTGTTTTGCTTGAAAGATTCCAGGAGCTTTATTTTGCCTCCCCATCCTCCTAACATGAGGAATGCTGGTAGTAAAGGTCACACAGCCTTTCCACTTTAATCTTCAGTTGAATGAAGTGTAGGAAGAAACAGGAGAGGTTAGGAAACAAGACAGAAAGGAAAAGTTGCAAAGGAGAAAATGAAAATGAAAATGAAAATAAATAAATATGGAAAGGAAATAAAGAAGGCAAAAGAAGACATATGGCAAAAAAGTTTAAATATAATTGCTTGTCTATTTAAATTCTAAAATTACTCCACAGCCTCATAATAGGATTAATAGGTTTCAAAGGACTAATAATCACTAGTATGACTGAATGCCTTTTAACTGACTCTGCTTAGTCAGCCTAGGAGGACTTTCTGCTCCCCTGATTGCCATACACACGATCCCTTTCTTTGTGAGCTCTAACCTTTCATGGGTCATTTTTCTTCATTCCTTTCTCTTTGCTTTCCTTCTCTGTACTCTAAGGCTTCTCTTTTCCTCCATGCACTGAAGTCCCTTTCCCTCACTTTCTGCTCCAATTCCCCCTTCTCTCTGATTGAGAGACATAAACATGCTGCCTGAGCGCTTCACTTAGCTACTCCTGAGAACTTCCCTATGGAGACAGCAGTGTACTCCATCATAAACTCTAAATACTGTTAGTGCCATAACCAAATATTGCAATTTTCTCCACTGTAGCCCAGCTTTCCTCACTGAGGTGGTGGCCTTTCATGTCACTGTTAGTTGTTTGCCTTTGGCACAAATTTTAATTAGCTGGATGAGGCAGAGAAGTTCTACTATTACTAAAATCCTGCTGCCTCACAATCAAATATGAGGTCTCATTAAATTCCCCTTACAGCGCTGGGTTTGGTAGCTTCCTTATCTATAGTAACCAGGCATTTCTCATAGTTGTTATTAAGTTCACTTACAACCATTGGTAAGAAATGTTGAAGTCAAATTGCATATTTTGTGTGCAAGAAATCACATACTGAACTGTTTTGTCTGTAAGGAAACATGGTACTCTTAAGCAAGCTTTGCTAATTCTTCCCTTTTCTGGCATTCAGTCATTTTCTGAAGGCCTGAGCAAGCATCTAAATGCTTAAAGACCAACCAGGATGGGCAGGAAAATGACAGGCACATGGGACATCCACTTCTGAACCAGGATCCAAAATGTGCCTATCCTAACAGAAGAAGAAGCAGATATAACCCATCATTTACTTCACTGATTTGAGTGTCAGAACCTTTTTGTTTTTCTTTCCCAACTCATCAAACTTTCAAAACCATTTTAATTTTGTAGGTGTGGCACTTGCTTTTTCTAATAACAAGCATTCTGATGTAGATTTAAATCTTCAAGTAAGTGCTTTTACTCTTTTTTTTTTTGTTGTTGTTGTTGTTGTTGTTGTTGTTGTTGTTGTTGTTGTTGTTGTACTTTGTTTAATTCTTCATGGTCTTTGCCATCTATGAATTGATGTACCATTCTCCTTTTGCCAGTCTTAAGAGTCTTTAAAAACAAATATATCAAGTTCATTGAGATTCCCCACGAAGTAGGCAGCAAGTAGATGGTAAGCTCACAAAGTGACAATTCACACAATTCTGCTTAATGCGAAATTAAACACGGGACACTGAAGTTAACATTTTACAGGGGCTCAAAACTGAGCTACACTGTTCCTCAAGTAAGGAATGAGCTGTGACTCCCCTACATCCAACTCAGGAAGTCTGTCAGCCTTAGGCTGTGAGGCCTGGAGCATATGCAAATGAGAATTATTCTTCCTGGTCCTTATATTCTTCCTCCTGTAGCAGGTAGACTACTGAGCTAAATGAACTTTTGACCTGAACCATTACAAATCCATTTATATTCTGAAGCTTTGTACTGCCCTGAACTTCTCTACATACGGGGAATGCTCGCTTTTCTTTCAACCACTTCCCAGATACTTTGCATTGAACAGGGTGTTGGAAAGCATTTGAATTAGCTTCTTAGTGTTGATTCTACCTATAGACCTATGTATAGATCTTAAATTGATTTTCTAATAATATTTGTTATTAAGCAAGTTGTTTCATTGACTAAAATGTCATGAGACTGTCCTAGTAACCTAGTAAATTGGTATATGTCTGAGCAATTAAAACAGTTGAGATAGATTCCTCTGAGAATAATTCTGATGTACATTAGAGATCTTTTACAGCAAACTAATTTCTAATATTAGATGTAAGATACAAATAGCCCGCCTTAACTGGTGGCCTGACAATATCAGTTTCCTCCATGTGTACTTGCTTTCCTTACCCTACATGAGTAATAATTTCCCTTCCCTTTTTCAAAAGACCTGACAAATTTCTGAGTGAACTTAAACTAAAACAATTTCTGAGCTATTTGATATTTCTTTTTCTATCTGAGCAGGCTAAGCATTTATGCAGGTACCTTAGCAAAAAAAAAAAAAAAAAATTAAAAAATAAAATAAAAATCCCATATATTGTTCTGAAGGACAGAGGTTTTTTCTATGCCTTTGCATAATTTATTCCCATCCCAATTCCAAACTCAAAAGGGCTCTTCTGTATAAATGCACAAACACCATTACAAAATCAAGGGTTTGATGTATGCAGAAATGATAAATTCTACTCTAGAAGCAGTCAAATGACTCAAAGATCACTGATAAAAAGAAGGCAGTAAAGGCAGCACATCCTTGCCATACACCAACAAGATTTTCCCTGCTGGGTGACCTACCTCAACTAACTGTCAAAAAGAATTAGTCTCAAGGGAATGTTTTGCTTATAGATTTATAAATGTTGACAATAATCCTAAATGGATGTTAGAGGAATTGACAAATCTCAGCATTTTTCTTGATGTATGTGTGCCTGGGGGAACTTTGGAGGCCCCAGCATTCATTAAAAAGAAGCAAGCCATTGACAGCTGACAGGGAAAGACAGGTAGCATAGTTAGAAAAGTAGAAGCTATTTGTTGACATAAAATTCTAAAACATAACCTAATAATCTAGTATTTTCTTCCACTGTTGTTTCTAGGCTCACTCAAAGTGTACAGACCATACAGCCCAGTGTGCTTAGTGAAACAATAAATCTGCTTACTCTATAAATGGCTTTATTGTCAAAGTTTGAATGCTCAGGAAAATAATGTGGGCCAGATTAAACCTGGAATTAGTGCTTTAGTAAGGATCTGGGGGGCCGCTGAGGGATGTATTTTTGTTTTTTCTGTGTGTGCATACATGTTTTTTTTTTTTCCACTGGAGGTCACAGCACATGTTAAAACAGCATCCTCTGGAAGAAAAGAGTTCTGAGTTTTCCTCTGTCTTCTTATCTTGACAGAAGTGAAAGAAAGGGAAAGACAACAAACCAGGAGACTCAGAAGTTTGATTCTCACTTTATGTTTGATTGTGGGCTAAATTGTTGCCAGGACCACTGACAGGGAAACTTGCAGGATTTATCTTAACTTCAGGAGTCTGAAGAAGAGCTTTGATTAATTTTCCTTGATAGTGTATTAATTACAGCTAGCTTTTATACCTAGAAGCCTGACTTAAATATGATTTCATAGCAAATGAAAATCAGAAAAATATGACAATCTGAACTGTCATTATGGATTTCTTTTGACGGTGAAACGAACAAAAATACTAAAAAGTAGAATAGCAGTTACTTCTGTACTGTTGAGAAGTAATAGTTTCTAATGGTTTTAAAAAACATCTTCAGAGACTGGTTGCTAGCACTCTATAATCCAGATTACTGTGAGTGTATTTGCAAGTGTGTGTTTGAAAAGACTGAAATACTCATATGGTTATGCATGACATCCCCAGGATGGAAATGTCAGCACATGACTCTTCTTATTTCCTACTGCCAGAGGGCACTTAACAGCAAATTTTGCAGTATTTCATTGAATCCAGTTTTAAACAAAGGTAGCAACAAGTGGTCCAGCACCCCTAGAGATCACAAGAACACATTTATTTTCTCTCTTCTACATTACCCCTTGTCTTAAGGAAAGTGATTAAGTGGTAGTAGAAGTCATGGTAGTAATATAGACCATGTCTCATTATAGGAAGCAGCACAGATAGAGACTGATCATACTTTTAAAGTTAGAAGGCCAAATAAAAGACAACAACATAGTTATTTAGAGAGGAAGGAAATTGAGAAAAACAAATTTGGTGCTTCTGGCCAATATCATATAGAAGGTCTGTGCAAATCTGGGAAATGACTCAGATCTCTGAGTTTGTTCTTTGACACTATCTACTTGTGCTGCTCCATTCTCTTTTGTCCTTTTACTCCACCCTGCATTGTATTTCTGACAAATATTAATAGAGTTTCTGTGTCCACTTCCCTTCACCGGGGTTAATGCTCTACCCAGGCTGACCAGAGGTCCTGCAGCTGATATTCAGTGGGGTTTTCATAGTTAATGTGCAGCAGAAGGAAACTACATATTGTGTTTCTTTTCTGTTTCTTTTTTTTTTTCCTCCGGAGAATTTATCCTCTATCACAATAATTTCTGTGATGTTTTTCTGTTTTTATCTGTTAACTATGTGTCAATAACCAAAAACAGTATTTGAGGAAAAGCCCTACCAAATCTTTTTGAGGTGAGGCAATAATATGCATTTGAATGGAGGCCCAGATGTTTGTCTTTTTGGGATGCACTGTAAACTTATGTTTAATTTCCTGTCTGCTACCAGCCTTAGTCCATCAGTATTGCCCTTGCTTTCACAGACTTCTATATATCATGGAATATTTTTATTTTGGATTGTTTTCCTCAAAAAGTAATAGCTTCCATTTTACGGGCTGACACTCAACATAGTGCAACACATATTTATAACTTTTAACTTTTTTCTGTGTTGTTTTTCTGGTTTCAGAAATGCTTTGTTTCCTTCATCATGAATGTACATATGGAGACTGGTTGTAAAGAAATGGTCATATGAGTAAAAAACCCAAATTCCTAGTAGGTGGGTGAAGCACTTTACCTCTGTCACCACTGACCCATCTATCCCCATATCCTCTTTTCACAGATAGAGTTCAGAGGCACCCAGGTACAGCCTGGCTCGGCTGCCCATTCAGTTTAATGGAACTTAATTAGTTCTCAAACTGATGCATTTTCATGAAATTGCTGACCACAGGAGGAAAATTAAGTTTTTAAGGAAAAAAAAATAGATAGTGGAAAGATTTAGCACGCGTGTATATTGGAGAAGGATTCATAATGAGGCTTTATTCTTCACTTATTGTGTTACATTGGTAAACTCTCACTGATGTATATTTTAGTTACTGCATCTAACACTTCGTTCATGAGCACTTTGGCTCTTCTACAAGATGGTACCCATCTCACCCTTCAAAATTAGGTCTCTAACTTAAGATATCACTTCATCACTTGTAGAGGACAAGAAATATCTCCATTTGAAAATTAGTGGAGTGAGCTGCCTGAGGTGTCCACCGATCTCCACTGATTGTAGTGGGCTTGAACATTTCCTTCTCCATCAGAAGCCTGACTTAAACCAGCTACAACAGTGTGAGATGTCTCCCACCAAACTGAGTGTTTGCTTTTCTTCTTATACAATTTTTTTTTTCATTTCACCAAGCGCTTTTAGCTTTGATGCTGTTTTGATTTGCCTCTGATAGCTAACAGTCACTGGGATCCAGGTCCCAAAGCCCAATGTGAATAACTTCCTTGCTCCCTTAAAATTAATTTCAGATGCTGTGTAGCTAAAAGACACAAGAAATAATCTTCATTATGGATGTAATTCATTATGAGTGGGCTTACACAAGGATCTCTGTGTCCTTTCAAGTCTCACATGGGCCAATAGGGCAGGACTTCACCTGGAGTCTGAATATCTGTACCATAACCAGGCAGCATCTGTGTATGAAACAATGAAACTGCAGCAGCCCCCAAGCCCCATGTATTTTGGATCTTAGAGGAAGCCCTTTGCATCTGCTTTCACTGCCATGAAAACTCGGACACTTAAGCATGGAGTCCCATATTTAAAATTAGAAGAGGTAATCAGTGACAAAAGTAGCTTTTTTGAGGAGAAAACATATTACAGAGAACAAAGAATTGCAGCTCTATGATCCAGCTTTTAATTCCTTTCTCTCATTTCCTACTCATGATATCTTGGCAACTGTTTCTGCTCCAGGACGTATTTTTTCTTCCCTCTCCCACTCCCTCTGAAGTCTGCAAACGTGCCAGGAAATGAGCAGCAACTGCCTCCCTCCATGCCCTGCCCTTCAGGGAGAGGCACCCCGGGCCAGGGTGAGGAATGAATCCCAGGAGATTTCCTGGTGATTACCAAAGGTGAGTGATGGAAACGAGGGAACATTACGAATGATTGCAGGGCACAGATATCGTTATCTTTCCTAGTTTCTCACAACAATCACAGTTACCTTGCTCACACCAGACATTTTACTTCATGTAGCAGCTAATTATCAGAGACCAGTGGTACAAATACTGACAGCAGCTGCAGTTTATGCAGGAATCAACCCTGGCTTGTGTTCTTTCCACCCACTATCTCTCTTCCAGACCTGGTTTATAATTCAGGTTATATCACTTCAAAGAATTTGACCTTGCTCTCTGTCATTCAGCTGCAACACACCGAAGCAAAGGCAATGGATTTACATTGAAGTGCAAGAAAAATCAGTTCAGATATTTGAATGCTCAAAGGAAATATTTTTTTCCTTCTTAGAAAATCATTCCCTGTCTATTGTTAAAGGGTGCTGCCTGGGAGCACAGATGATCGTTTCTTCTACATACATAAAAGAAGGGTTTAGAAGATGCACAAGAAATGCTTTTTACATATGCAGCAGAATTATTCTCAGGTGAACTTATTAAGTATCTATTACTGCTGAAAACTAAGAATAGCAGTGTGACTGTTTTGGATTTTAACTGATTCAAACACTGCACTAAGAGAAACAGTGCTACAGATATCCCATTTCTGTGAGTCACATGGTGAACAACTTGCATGAAAGTTGAAGAAGCAACAGAATCTGCAGAAACAACGGAAACATCACAAAAACACCTCGGGGGAAAGCAGGGAGGATGAATGCTGCAGGTCACTGTGTTATCCTTAATACAAGATTTTATTCAAATATTTTTTTTTACTATTACTTTTCTCATTATATAACCCAGGACATAAATGAGACAACTACATGAGTCTTCCCAATATCTCCTGCTGAGTTACTGAAATCTGCCAATACCCTCCTGAGTGCTGTGACAGAAGAGTGAAACTGTCCTTAATGTGCAATTCCTGCACGCAGAAATAGGAGCATTGATGTGCATCTAACACAGAGACTCCTGAACTGCTGCCTGTGGGCTGGTGGTGATCCACAACATCACCTCTGGCCTGCAGACATACGTCCCCTACACAGTGTTTAAACTGAATGCTAAAGGTGCACCACGATTTGTGATGACGACTGACACTGGTTCAGAATCCTTACAATTTGGGAAAAACTATTTGAGACTTGTCACTGATCAGCTGTGAGCAAGATGCTTTACCTCTGTGTGCCTTTGTTTCCCTTCCAGCACCATCTGCTTTGCTTAATTAAAGGGAAAGCTCTTCTCTGTAAAGACCTTCCCTTCACAGGCATTTGTGAAATGCTTTTCACAGTGCACCTCCGAATTCATTCAGGACACAGAGCTGCCAAGCTAACATTGATTACTACTATTAACAATCTCTGTTTCAACTTGTCAGCTATGACAGCAGTATTACTAACAGCATAGGAAACTAGACTCTTAAGAAGCAAAAAAAAACCAACCAAAATTTAACATGAAAAAGTACTCTGTGTTTTGTTTGGGGTATTGCCCTTTCAATCAAATATGAAAAGAATTCTTGCATCCATATGTGTATGCTAAACTATCATGATCTTCTGCAGAGTGCTGTGGAGTGTAGCAACGTCTGGGTGTGTAGGATACTTCAAAGCACTTTGCTTCTCAAAGCATCATTTTTCATTTTGTATGCAGTTTTGCAGACTTGTTTTTCATGGATTTTTCAAAATGCTAATTTTTGCCTACTCTGCTATAATCTACTTAGAGTTTGGGTGGGATCTTACACAAGGGATGCAAGGGATGTACAAGGGATGATATCAGGAAGAAATCAAAGGCAAAGGCTGTTGCCTAGTTTTAGCTGCAGAAATAAAGCTGTTTCAACGCAACCCTAATTACAGTTTTGTGGTGCTTTGTCGAGCCCTGCTGATAAGTTTCCCTGGTAAACAGCTCTTTATTGTTCTTTCACATTCAGTCACCATGGCAACTAGCATTTTAGGGTTTGATCCTGAGAGATGCCAAGCACCTGCTTCTTTGACAGTATCTATGGGAGAGGAGGATTCGAGACATCTTATACGATCAGTCCTTTCAATGACAACAGATTTACTACAGGAAAGAAAAAATAAATATATTAAGAAAAAAAATAAAAGCTTTTGATGTGCTTATTTGGAAGGAACTGTGAAAAAAAAGAAAAATCACAGGTAAAACCTGGCTCCAGTCATACCTTGCAAACATACACAGTATCTGACACTGCTGCTCATGGGTGAAGTACAATACAATACAAAACATAAAACTCACCTCATTCAAACAAAACAAAACAAAGTAAAGCAAAGCAAAACAAAACAAAGAAACAAACAAATAAAGAAGTGTAACGAGCCTAAGGATCTAATTCCAAAGAAAATGCAAGTCAGAAACAGAGTCTCAGAATGTCACTAACAAAATGTCGGGAAGATGAATTCCCTTTCATTCATTGCCAAATCCTTCATTGCCTTCTTATTGTAAAAAAAAAAAAAAAAAAAAAAAAAAAAAGATATTGTCTGGGAGGTCAAACCCAGGTGATAAACAGCTGAACAAATTTTCTATTTTAGCTTCTGAATAATCCCTGAGGGACTCTCTTTTGTCTTTCCTGCTTATGTTGACCTCAAGCTCTTGGTTAGAGCCTGAAGGAATCACTCAATTTAGTAAAGAGTAGCTTTTTGGTTTTTTTCTGTACAGCTCCATTTCCTCTGAATTTATCTTGATGTCTCAGTAGGAAGATAGGTTTGTGTCAGCATCTAGCAGACAGCTTGAATGCAAGCAGGTGTGAACATACCGATTGCTTCCTTATCTGATGCTGCCTGGACACGTTGGCCCTAAGCAGGGAATGGCTTTCCTGCCCTCTGGGGCCAGCTGTGCTCTCCCGCTGCCTCCCCGAAAATCCCCTCATCTGCCAGGGCTGCACCAGGCAGCGGCTCTGCCACCCACCCAGGCCAATCCTGCTGCCATGTGGAGCACTGTTGACCAGGGAAATGTTAGCTTGAGGGCACTGTTTTTATTTTCTCTGCTTCAAAACACTGGCCCGGGGTTATTCTCTGTAAGTACAGACCCCCACCTGAGGGGCACAGTCACCTTCATCTGCCTCAGCGTGGTAGCATTGAGGCAACACTTCTTCAGTCGACATCTGAAAGAGAGTGAATTACCTTTTAGGTGTTTTGATTTCTTGTTAAACAAAAAACAAAAACAAAAACAAAACCCAGCAACAACAACAACATAAAGAAAAAACAAACAAACAAACCAACAAACAAGCGTGTTATGTCTCTATTTGCAAGTCACCTCAATCAGTGGCCCAGCTAATTAGAATGTGGAAGCAATTGTATTCGTGCATGTACAACATTGCAAATTTAGGCATTTTGTCTTCAATTAGCCCTCAGGCTTAAAAAAAAAAAAAAAAAAAAGGAAAAAGTTAATAAGATCATGTGGCATAGAAAGAAGTAGCTTCTTACAAGCTTGTTCATCTCTGTTCATCTCTATTCTTGTTCATCTCTGTTCTTGTTCATCTCTGCAAATAGGCACAAGAGAAGAAAGCAGTTTTTCAGATGACAATTTGGGGACACCTTAACTTCAATCTTGGTATTGCTATCAGTGGCAATGTTATGGTGACGTTCAAGCTTTTTATTTCTTGAACTTTGGAAGATTTTTCTCAGGAAACTAATTTTTTTTTTTTTT